>JALIGU010000417.1:0-10000 GCA_023053565.1 Aquilegia eximia
TACACTTACTTATTAATAGTATGGAAATGTATTCATTTCCGCTGCATTGATTCTGCCCTATCATACTATCGGAGTGAAACAAAGGATCTAAAGAAGAACAGAGGCTAGACTATATTAGTAACAAGTAAATCCATGTAAGACGACTCTATCCATTTTGGGGATAAACACCAATTGCAAGGCACGAGACGACCCAAAAAGCACTTGATCATGATCAAATTTGTAAGCCTACGTGGGTATTGAGCATTTACCTGTAATTGTAAAAACAGAATTTTTGCAATGGATAGTTGCAACTACGGAAAAGGGAATCCGGCAAATCTTTTCTTACATAGGGTTGTATGTGTGTTGATATGTGTTGATATGAATGACATATCGATTTTCTCTGGATCTATTTAATTACTGTGATTCTTGCTCGAGCTGGATGATGAAAAATTATCATGTCCGGTTCCTTCGGGGGATGGATCTATAAGAATTCACCTATCCCAATAACAAAGAAACCTGACTTGAATGATCCTGTATTAAGAGCTAAATTGGCGAAAGGGATGGGCCATAATTATTACGGCGAGCCCGCATGGCCCAACGATCTTTTATATATTTTTCCAGTAGTCATTCTGGGTACTATTGCATGTAACGTAGGGTTAGCGGTTTTAGAACCGTCAATGATTGGTGAACCGGCGGATCCGTTTGCAACTCCTTTGGAAATATTACCCGAATGGTACTTCTTTCCCGTATTTCAAATACTTCGTACAGTACCCAATAAATTATTGGGGGTTCTTTTAATGGTTTCAGTACCCGCAGGACTATTAACAGTACCCTTTTTGGAGAATGTTAATAAATTCCAAAACCCGTTTCGTCGTCCAGTAGCTACAACCGTCTTTTTGATTGGTACCGCAGTCGCCCTTTGGTTGGGTGTTGGAGCAACATTGCCCATTGATAAATCTCTAACTTTAGGTCTTTTTCAAATTGGATTTCACTGTGAAATAAAATACCACAACGTATGTATCTAGAGTCGCCGACTCTAGATACATCGATTCCACTTTCAATTTGATTCTGGATCTATTCTGCTGAATATACGGATCGTGTTGAAGATTCAAAACCAAAACCTATGTTCGTTTTCTTTATAAATTCAAACCAATAAAAAATGAAATCATTTCAAATAATTGAAAACGGATTGATTTTTAGGTAAATCCATTCCGAAACGCTCTTGTAGAATGCCCAATAAATGCTTTTCTAGAATGTCAAATAGCCGCATTTCATCTTCTATGCGAAAATGCTCCATTTTCATAAGATCTTCGTGACTTTTATTCAAAAGGTCTTCTAATGTATTTATATTGGACCTTTTGAGGCAATTATAGATCCTCGAAGGCAATTCTGATTGGTCAATATAAAAATATTTTAATTCGATTTCATCTTTGTTTTTTCTTAGTTTATCCAACACATCATGCAAAGTAAAAAAGGGTAAACTAACCCTGCCTTGATTGTCCTCTAAATTTCTGTCTTGTTCTTCGGCCTGTAGAAAAGGAATAAATAAATCAATCAAATTTCGGGCGGCTTCGTAAAGTGCTTCTTTAGGCGTTAAACTTCCATTCGTCCATATTTCTAGAAAAAGTATCTCGTGTTTTTCATCCCCATAAGAAAGAATACTATGATTTGCATTTAGAACAGGCATGAATACGGCATCTATAGGATAGCCTCCTTCTTGAGCGTTATTTGGTGTTTTCATACGATATCCGCGACTCCTCTCGATTTGTAATCGAATCCACAAATCAACGGGTTCCGTCAGGCTAGCTATATGCTGTGTAGTATCAACGATTTCCACAGAAGGCGGTGAGATGATGTCTTTAGCAGTTACATATCCAGGACCCTTGACGCAAATAGATGCGTCGCGAGTTCCATACAGATTACTTCGCAATACAATTTCTTTTAAATTCATTAAAATTTCATGTACTGATTCTTCAATCCCTACTATGAATAAATATTCATGCGGTATCTTTTCAGATTTTGCTCGTGTGATACATGTTCCTTCTATTTCTCCAAGCAAAGCCCTTCGCATCGCGATGCCTATTGTATCGGCTTGACCTTTCATAAGCGGAGACAGCATAAAACGTCCATAATAAAGACGCTTGCTGTCTGCTTTTGATTCAACACACTTCCACTGTAGTGCCCGAGTAGATACTGTTACTTCCTCTCGAAGCATAGTAATATTATTTGATCAGATCATTGAATCATTTATTTCTCTTGATGAAATCCGTTCAACTCTTATTTCTATACACGTCTTCTTTTGGGAGGTCTACATCCATTATGTGGCATAGGGGTTATGTCTCTGACACAACTTAATAGTATACCACTTCTGCGAATGGCTCGTAATGCTCCATCTCTTCCAAGGCCAGGACCCTTTATCATGACTTCTGCTCGTTGCATACCCTGATCTACTACTGTACGAATAGCGTTTGCGGCTGCGGTTTGAGCTGCAAACGGCGTCCCCCTTCTTCTGCCCCTGAAGCCACAAGTACCGGCGGAGGACCACGAAACCACCCGACCCCGTATATCTGTAACCGTTACAATGGTATTGCTGAAACCTGCTTGAACATGAATAACTCCTTTTGGTATTCGACGTATATTCTTACGTGAACCAATGCGTCCACTCCTACGTGAGCCAATTCTTGGTATGGTTTTTGTCATATTTTATCATCTCATAAATATGAGTCAGAGATATACGGATATATCCGTTTCATCATATCAAAACAGATCCTCTATTTTTGGATTGGTTCCTTTGGAGAGTCCCTTTTAAGAAAGATTATCCTTGTCTCTGTTTATGCCTCGGGTTGGAGCAAATTACTATAATTCGTCCCCGCCTACGGATCAGTCGGCATTTTTCACAAATTTTACGAATGGAAGCCCGTATTTTCATATTTGTCATTCCTTACCTTAATTCTGAATGTATTCCTTGGAAGAAAATAAGTCTCTTGAAATTTTTAACATCCAATTGTAAATTGTATACTCACGCGAGGAATGTCGAAAAAGTAAGTTAATTCGACTATAATTTGTACCCGTCTACATTTTTCCAAAATTTTACGAACGGGAGGACTGTTGAAAAAGGAAACAAATAGGATTCGCCCCCGCCTCCAGATCAGTCTACATTTTTCCCAAATTTTACGAACGATAGGACTGTTGAAAATAGGGTATGCCATAATAAGGTCCTCCTTTAAAATTTAAATAAATTGTGTTTTTTTTTTCTATTTATTGAAAAAATAATAATATCGATTATTATTTCAATAGTCAACCCCCGCCTCATAATAATATCGATACTACCTAGTATTGTCATAATCCATAGAATATTTCTTATGTCAATGACACCCAAGGGATATTAACTGAATGGAATTGGGATATGGATGGAATATAATGAAATAGAGCCACTTTGGGGTTCCCTATGAAATGAGGCATGGAACGGAGCCATTACGAAGAAGTTCCGGTAGTTACGAAGGAAGCTTCGGGCTCATATTGGTCATGGGTTGAGAACGGGAATTGAACTCTATGAGATCGAATTTGCCGTTGTTCCTCAGTAGCTCAGTGGTAGAGCGGTCGGCTGTTAACTGATTGGTCGTAGGTTCGAATCCTACCTGGGGAGATTTGATTCATTCTGAATTCTTTAATTCAGAATGAAAGGGCTCGCTTTGGCCGTTAGGAGTAGGTATATAAAATAAATATATAAGATAAAATAAATATATAAGAAAGTAAAACATACAATGAATGTATAATAGATTCGATCCAGAAATCTATTTTCCTTCATTTGATTTAATCGATTTTCCTCCCTATTTGGTTATTAGCCTACCAATATATTATAATAATTATAATATCTATATTATTTATGATATTATATATAATTAAAATATAATTTAATCGTTCGAATCTTTGTTGCGGAGTCTATAAATTATGTGTTCCCTGGTTGAATCATAACGACTTAACTTCCATTTTTATTCTATCGCCCGGTAGTATCTGTATAAAAAGGTAGTATCTGTATAAAATTTCGGCAGATCCTCCCCGAACCATAACCTAGAATCAGATCTTCATTATTTACGCGAACTCGAAACATACCATGGGTAATATTCAGTAATTAAACCTTCCCTAATCCGTTTTTGTTCTTTCATTCTAGGTAACCTAACCCCTTGAATTATCAACGAATAGAGGGAGGGTGATATTAGACAACCCGTCTTTCCTCTTTTTTTCACAAAACAAAAAAGGGACGTTGCGGATGCAATTCGGATCCCATAAAGATCACCATATATAACACAAAATTTCCCCTCCAATTCCTTCTAGCCGAGCCTCTCGGTCTGTCATTATACCTCGAGAAGTAGAAAGAATTACAATACCCATTCCTCCTAAAATCCTAGGAATTCGTTGATGGTTGGAATAAATGCGCCGGCCGGGTCGACTGATACGCTTTAAAACAGTTTGCTTTTGATATGGTCCTTGTCTATTCCTTCTATGTCGCAGAGTTGAAACCAAGAAGTTTTTATTGCTTGCTCGATGTTTTCTCACATTTTCGATAAAGCCTTCTCGTAGAAGTATTTTAACAATATTTTCGGCGATATTTGTAGCTGCTATTCGAACCGTTCCTTTTTTATCCATGTCAGCATTTCGTATAGAAGTTATTATTTCGGCAATAGTGTCCCTACCCATAATGAACTATAATTATTGGTGCCTCCGAGTTTTTATATAATCAACATGATCCGCCCTTTTTATGAATTTATTATTAAAGGTATATGCCTGAGACACAATCTACTAAAGCACTCTACTAATTAATTGAATCGAATTCAGATATCCTACTATTTAAGATACTCTACGTAAACTAACTCTATTTATAGTATGTTTTATTAGTATTTCGCATTTATTTATAATACCTCAGGAGCTAATGAGACTATTTTAGTAAAATTCAACTGTCTCAATTCCCGAGCGATCGCACCAAAAACTCGGGTTCCTTTTGGATTTCCTTCTTGATCAATTACAACTGCTGCATTGTCATCATATTGTATTATCATACCATTGTCGCGTTTGAGTTCTTTACGTGTACGTACAATTACAGCTCTGATTACTTCTGATCTTTGTAGAGGCATATTGGGCACTGCTTCTTTGATTACAGCAACAATGACGTCACCAATACGAGCATATCGGCGATTACTAGCTCCTATGATTCGAATACACATTAATTCTCTCGCCCCGCTGTTGTCCGCTACATTTAAATAGGTCTGAGGTTGAATCATATCATTATTTTTTTTTTTTCATTAAATGCAAAGAGTGAATAAAAAAAAGAAGAAATATTGTTTGTCCAGAAATAAATAAATAAACAGCGGGTTTTTTCATCACAAGGGTCCCCTTCCTTTAGTTCCACATCTCTATTTCGGAATAACGAATTGCGTTCGTATAGGCGACGCAGCTATAGAAATAGCTTCTCTAATAACGAATTGAGTTCGTATAGGCATTTTGGACGCAGCTATAGAAATAGCTTCTCTCGCTACAATTTCTGATACTCCACCCATTTCATAAAGTATTCGACCGGGTTTAACGACGGATACCCAATATTCGGGGGATCCTTTCCCCGAACCCATACGTGTTTCGGTAGCTCTTACTGTAACCGATTTGTCTGGAAATATACGTACCCATATTTTTCCGCCACGACGCGCGTATCGTGTCATGGCGCGTCGCCCCGCTTCTATTTGTCTAGATGTGATCCAAGCGGGTTCAAGCGCCTGAAGAGCGTATCCACCGAAACAAATTCGATTGCCTCGATAAGATACCCCCTTCATCCTTCCTCTATGTTGTTTACGAAATCGGGTTCTTTTGGGACTAAGCATAGCAATTATATGGAGGCAATCGAATTATTAGTCAACCCTATAGAATTAAATAATTAAATTTAAGAATTCGAATTTTTGATTGAACGAAAAAAATGAAGGAGTTTTTTATTTTTTATTCAATTGACAAATTGATAGATCAGAAAGACAACGAAAGGACCCTTATTCCTCATCTGCTTCCTCATCTGCAAATATCCAAATTTTTATTCCTAATGCCCCATGGATATCTCGAAATGTATAGGAACAATAATCAATTTTCGCTCGAATGGTTTGTAGGGGAACCCTACCTTCTCTGATCCATTCGACACGCGCAATTTCTTTTCCGTCGATACGCCCTGCAATTTGTATTTGAATTCCTTTTGTATCTGCTTGTTCAGCTAATTCAATCGCTTTTTTCATTGCCTTTCGAAATGAAACTCTATCCTTTAATTGTACGGCTATATATTCTGCAAGAAAAATAGGCTGTCCATAAGGGTTTGCAACTTTTTTGATAGTAATGTTAACTTTTCGGTTCGCAGAATTAATTTCTTTTTGTACATTGCTCTGTAATTCTTCGATTCCTCGCGGGCTGCCCTCTATTAACAATTTTGGGCATCCCATATATATTATGACCTGGATAAGATCCAATTTTTTTTGAATCTTTATGCGTGCAATTCCCTCGACACCGGGGGATATTTTCATATTTTTTTGTACATAATTCTTGATATAATCCTGTATTTTTTGATCTTCCTGGAGACCCTCGGAATAACTTTTTGATGGTGCAAACCAAACAGAATGATGGCTTTGGGTTGTACCAAGCCTGAAACCTAGTGGATTTATTTTTTGTCCCATAACACCTCGCTGTCTCTATAAGGCCATATCATTTCTCTATTAGCCCATATCATCATCCTTTTATTATAATATCGCTCAAAATCCAACATATATAGATACCTTTCTCTGACATCTGTATACTTATCTTTATATACCCATCCATATTTTCTTAACCATATGAAATAGTTTTTATCTTTAGATATATCTTGCAATACAATAGTTATATGACAGGTGGGCCTTTTTATCGGATAACTACGCCCTCGAGCCCGGGGTTTTGCCTTTTTAATGATAGTACCCTCATTAACTTCGGCTTGACTAATGATTAAAGCCGTTTCGTTGAAACCCCTATTGTGCCTAGCATTTGCTGCTGCCGAATAAACTAATTTAAAAATGGGATAACATGCTCGATAAGGCATGAGTTCTAGTATCATAAGTGTTTCTTCGTAGGTACGCCCACGAATCTGATCAATAACTCTTCGCGCTTTATGAGCAGACATACGTATATGTTGCCCTAAAGCGTATACTTCTACATCCGGGTCACTCTTTATCATAAGATTCACCTCCCACCAATACCAATAAACGACGAGCACCCATATTCACTTTTTTATTAATTAACATTAACGACGAGATTTGTTATCGTTTCTCGCGTGCCCCCGGAAATTAAGAGTAGGTGCAAATTCTCCCAATTTGTGACCTACCATACGAGCTGTTATATAAATAGGCAAATGCTCCTTTCCATTATGAATAGCGATTGTATGGCCGATCATTATGGGTATAATGGTAGATGCCCGGGACCAAGTTACGATTGTATCTTTTTCTGCCCTCATGTTGAGCTTCGAAATTTTTCTCAATAAATGATTAGCTACAAAAGGATTTTTTTTTTGTGAACGTGTCACGGCTAATTACTCCTATCTTTTTTTTTTTGTAAAGACGAGGAAACGTATTCTATTTTTAATATTTTCCTATTTACTACGGCGACGAAGAATAAAACTATCGCTATATTTATTCTTTTTTCTACTTCTTCTTCCAAGCGCAGGATAACCCCAAGGGGTTGTGGGTTTTTTTCTACCTATGGGTGCCCTCCCTTCACCACCCCCGTGGGGATGGTCTACAGGGTTCATAACTACTCCTCTTACTACAGGGCGCTTACCCAGCCAACGCTTAGATCCGGCTCTACCCAAACTTTTCTGGTTCACCCCCACATTACCCACCTGTCCGACTGTTGCTGAGCAGTTTTGGGATATCAAACGGACCTCCCCAGACGGTAATTTTAATGTGGCCGATTTACCCTCTTTTGCAATCAGTTTCGCTACAGCACCCGCGGCTCTCGCTAATTGTCCACCCCTTCCAAGTGTGATTTCTATGTTATGTATGTCCGTGCCTAAGGGCATCTCGGTTGAAGTAGATTCTTCTTTTTGATCAATCAAAACCCCTTCCCAAACTGTACAAGCTTCTTCCAAAGCATACGGCTTTCTGGATGTATATGATGATATCTAGACAGAGGGATCTCATATGAATCGTATGATGAAGTACCACATGAGTGGATATATAGGAATCCAAATCTGCTGAATCCCTCATGTTATGATCTTCTACACCCTAGGTCTCCCCGCTCCTTCATCTGGCTTATGTTCTTCATGTAGCATTCAGACCGAATGACTCTATGAAATTACGTCGATACTTCCACATATATTACGGGTAACGTAGGAGACATATCTATTTTTACCGGGGATAGAATTACCACTGCTTAGCTTTCAATTCGCCTCTGACCATCAAATGAAATGTGAATAACCCGTCCTCCTCTCTTTGAAACAGGGGGTGCTTCCGGCTCTGTCGGTGCTTCAAACAATTTAGTCTTCTCCATATTACTATATCTCTCGAGTCAATAATTTTATATGAGGAACTACTGAACTCAATCACTTGCTGCCGTTACTCTTCAGTTTTCTGTTGAGGTCTATCCCGTAGAGGTACTCAAATTGGATCAGTGATCGATTTCTAGGTTTTGTCGTAAACCTAATTGGTTACTTCCAATTACGTAAATCAATAGTTCAAACCGCACTCAAAGGTAGGGCATTTCCCATTGAGATAGGAACTTCTGTACCAGAAACAATGGTATCTCCAATTATAGCCCCTCTGGGATGTAAAATATATCTCTTCTCACCATCCCCGTAGTGTATGAGACAAATATATGCATTTCGATTAGGGTCGTATTCTATGGTTACGATTCTACCAGATATGTCTTTTTCATTCCGTCGAAAATCGATTTTACGGTATAGACGCTTATGACCTCCCCCTCTATGCCTTGCGGTAATGATGCCTCTGGCATTACGACCTTTACCACAATGACGCTGTCCGTAGATCAAATTTTTTCGTGGATTGGATTTCCCTTGACTACCGACGGCTCCGTTGCGTGTGCTCGGGGTAGAAGTTTTGTATAAATTTATTGCCGTGTTATTAAGTATAGTAGTTATTAAGTGATGCTTTATTTTAATTTTATGTTATTTTTTTTTTTTTTTTTTTTTAAGTTCTTTTCTTTCTAAGAGGTGGAATAGAATAACCCGGTTGAAGCGTAATGATCATACGTCTGTAATGCATTGTATGTCCCATAGTGGGTCCCATTCTTCTACCCTTTCCGGGGAGTCGATGACTATTCATAGCTATTACCTTGACACCAAAGAAGAGTTCGACCCAATGCTTTATTTCTGTCCTAGTTGATCCTGATTCGACATTAGAAGTATATTGATTGTTCCCCAATAACCTAATACTTTTGTCTGTAAATACTGCATATTTGATTCCATCCATATCCATAAATAGATTTTCCTCCTTATTTAGTTATTAGCCTAATCTAAATATATATAAATAAAATAATCGAATCCATAAATGGATTTTCCTCCGTATTTAGTTATTAGCCTAATCTAATCTAATATAATAAATATATATATAAATAAAATAATCGAATCCATAAATGGATTTTCCTCCGTATGAGTTCCAGTATCGATAAGAATTCGATTTCTTGCTCTGTTCATATGTTATGGTATGAATATACCATACCAATTCATTATGTCTGGATGATGAGATTTCATTGATACAGAGCCAATTCCAACAGACGTATTGAACGTTCCCGTTGGCGTGCATCCAGCAGGGCTCGAACCCGCACATACGCCAATTAAGAGTTGGGCGCTTTACCATTCAGCCATGGATGCGAAAGGGGGATCGTGGTACATCGTAAATAACCAAATTCCAATAGACGTATTGTTGGCGTGCATCCAGCAGGACTTGAACCCGCACATACGCCAATTATGAGTTGGGCGCTTTAACCATTCAGCCATGGATGCGGAACGGGGATC
>JALIGU010000418.1:0-20000 GCA_023053565.1 Aquilegia eximia
ACGACCAATCAGTTAACAGCCGACCGCTCTACCACTGAGCTACTGAGGAACAACGGCAAATTCGATCTCATAGAGTTCAATTCCCGTTCTCAACCCATGACCAATATGAGCCCCGAAGCTTCCTTCGTAACTACCGGAACTTCTTCGTAATGGCTCCGTTCCATGCCTCATTTCATAGGGAACCCCAAAGTGGCTCTATTTCATTATATTCCATCCATATCCCAATTCCATTCAGTTAATATCCCTTGGGTGTCATTGACATAAGAAATGTCGTTTCTAGCCTATCTGTTTCTATTCTATATATGGAAAGTGAAGAAATCATCATATGGAAAGTGAAGAAATCATCATATGGAAAGGTAAGAAATCATCATATATATGGAAAGTGAAGAAATCATCATATGGAAAGGTAAGAAATCATCATATATATGGAAAGTGAAGAAATCATCATATGGAAAGGTAAGAAATCATCATATATATGGAAAGTGAAGAAATCATCATATGGAAAGTGAAGAAATTCTCATATGGAAAGTGAATAAATTGCAATAGCAAAAAAAATTTTTAATAAAAAAATAAGGAGGTTTGTCGTGGTTTTGAAATTTTTTCTACTCGGTAACTTATGCATGCAGATAATCAATTCGGTCGTTGTGGTCGGACTCTATTATGGATTTCTGACCACATTCTCCATAGGGCCCTCTTATCTCCTCCTTCTCCGAGCTCGGGTGATGGACGAAGGAACCGAGAAGGAGGTATCAGCAACAACGGGTTTTCTTGTGGGACAGCTCATGATGTTCATATCGATCTATTATGCGCCTCTGCATCTAGCATTGGGTAGACCTCATACAATAACTGCCCTAGTTCTACCCTATCTTTTTTTTCATTTCTGCTCGAACAATCACACACACTTTGGATCTACTACCAGAAATTCAATGCGTAATCTCCGCATTCAGTGTGTATTCTTGAATAATCTCATTTTTCCATTATTCAACCATTTTATTTTACCAAGTTCAACGTTCGCCAGATTAGTCAACATTTATATGTTTCGATGCAACAACAAGATGTTATTTGTAACAAGTAGTTTTGTTGGTTGGTTAATTGGTCACATTTTATTCATGAAATGGGTTGGATTGGTATTATTCTGGATACAGCAAATCTGGATACGGCAAAATCCTTCTATTAGATCGAAAAAGTTCCTTGTGGCAGAATTGAGAATTTATATGGCTCGATTTTTTAGTATTCTCTTCTTTCTCACCTGCGTCTACTCTTTAGACACGTCGCCTTTTTTCATTCAGATTCAGAGACCGAAAGAAACCTCAAAGAAGGAAGAAGGGGGGGAAATTGAGGAAGAAACAGATGTAGAAATAGAAACAGATGTAGAAATAGAAACAGATGTAGAAATAGAAACAACTTCCGAAACGAAGGGGACTAAACAGGAACAAGAGGGATCCACCGAAGAAGACCCTTCCCCTTCCCTTTGTTCGGAAGAAAAGGAGGATCCGGACAAAATAGATGAAACGGAAGAGATCCAAGTGAATTGGAATGGAAAGGAAAAAAAAAAGGATGAATTCGACTTTCACTTTAAAGAGACATACGATAAAAATCGCCCCGTTTATGAAAATGATTATTTTGATGGAAATCAAGATAATTATTTTCAGTTAGAAATTAAAAAAGAGAAAAACCTCTGTAAATGTAAATTTTTAATTTTAAAATTAAATTACTAAAAAAAGAAAAAGGGATACATAAAATAAGTAAAAGAAGAGATAAGAAGATATGCGCCCTCCACCTAGATATTTAATCATTTCTGCTACAAAAAAACTTGTAACACCAATACCATTCGGAATTCCATCAACGACTTGTCTATCAAAAAAATGAGTTAATTTGGCTAATCCTCTTATACCCTTTGTTAAGGTTTTTGCATAAAAAACGTCTATGTAACCGCGATTACATGACCAATTATATATTCCATTTATTATTTTATCCCAGAAAATTCTCCTAGGACCCAGTTTAACATTAACCAAAAAATTGATTAAGTTAAAATTTCGAAAATATGAATAAGCAGGCCCATATAAAAGAAACGCGATAACTATTCCGAAAAAAGATATACTAACGGAAAAAATGGCATTTCTCATAAATTCATACCAATCAAAATCATTGTTAGCATTTAAATGTAAAAAGTTTATCGACGGGGTTAACCATTTTGATAATATATCAAAATGAGTTCTTCCTGGACCAAAAGGAATTCCTATGGATCCGACGAACAAAGTAAATAAGACCAATACAAGAAGTGGCAATAACATAGTATTCTCCGATTCATAAGGATACGGAGCATTTTTTTTATTGGGAAAATTCTTAATAGTAATAAGGGGTCGCATCATATTTCTTACATGAGCATCCATTGGATATATTTTTTTCGAAAAAAAAGAAACCCTTTCATTATTATTCATTGTTGATAAAATACAATTCTTTTTTTTTTCGTTCCTTTTTTCCCCATATGGATATAGAATAGAACACATTATTTTTTTTGCCGCAGTAATTTTGAAAATGAAAGTTTAAATGCCCTTCAAAAGTAAGTAAATACATCCGAAACATATAAAATGCCGTTAACCCGGCTGTGAAACACGCTATTATTGCGAAAATCGGCGAATACACCCCAGCTATCATTAAGAATTTCGTCTTTGGACCAAAAACAAGCAAGGGGTGGAATACCACAAAGAGAAAGTGTACCTAATAAAAATGCAGTTTTTGTAATTGGCACATATTTTGTTAAACCGCCCATAAGAGCCATATTCTGGCTTTTATCTGGAGAATATCCAACAAGGGTTTCCATTGAATGAATAATGGATCCAGATCCTAAAAATAATAATGCTTTCGAATAAGCATGCGTGATCAAATGAAATAAAGCAGCTCTATAAGATCCCATACCTAAAGCTAACATAATATAACCCAATTGAGACATTGTAGAATAGGCTAAACTTCTTTTAATGTCTCTTTGAGCAAGAGCCAAAGTCGCTCCTAATAGTATTGTTATTATACCTACCAAAGAAATTATATTCATTATGGAAGGTATAGCTGTAAAAAGAGGAAGAAGTCGAGCTACAAGAAAAATGCCCGCGGCTACCATAGTAGCAGCATGTATAAGAGCCGAAATAGGAGTAGGACCTTCCATAGCATCGGGTAACCATACATGAAGAGGGAATTGCGCAGATTTAGCAATCGCACCAACAAATAATAGGGAAGCACACAAAGTAAGAAATAAAGAATTGGCTCCGTTATTATCAATCAAATTATTAGCTATTTCGAACAAATCCCGAAATTCAAAACTTCCCGTTACCCAATAAAGACCTAAGATTCCTAAAAATAAACCAAAATCCCCTACACGATTAGTTACAAAGGCTTTTTGGCAAGCACTTGCTGCAAGGGGTCGTGTAAACCAAAAACCTATTAATAGATAGGAACACATTCCAACCAATTCCCAAAAAATATAAATTTGTATCAAATTTGAACTAGTAACCAACCCAAGCATGGAAGCATTAAAAAACCCCATATAAGCAAAAAATCTCAAATATCCTCGGTCGTGAGACATATAATTGTCACTATAAATAAGAACCATTGTTCCAACAGTAGTAATTAATATTAACATAATAGAAGTAAGTGGATCTATCAAGTATCCAAAATCCAAGGAAAAATCATTATTGATTGTCCAAGACCATACATATTGGTAAATAGGACTGCCATTTATTTGCTGAATAGACAGATCCACTGAAAGAAAAAAGCATAACTATACTTAATAATAAAACACTAGGAAAAGCCCATATACGACGAATCTTTTTTGTTGCCGCCGGAACAAGGAGAAGACCCACCCCTATTGCTATAGGAACTGGAAGGGGGACTAAAGGTATGATCCACGCATATTGATATGTATGTTCCATAATCAAATTAAACTTTTTTTATAAATTGTTTAATTGTTTTGTTTCCGATTCACCCGCTCTTATATATTTTGAAGGGAGAAAAAAATAAAGTAAATAACGATATGCAAGATATGAAAGGACTCTAATATAATAATATATTTTATTTATTTTTATTTCATTCTTCAAAAAAATTGAATAGAATATTATATTCAAATAAAGTAATAAAGTAAAGAAGTTACGATTGGTCAATAAAATGAAGTCAATGTTGAAAAGTTATTTTATAACGTAATAATAATTATTACAATACAATAATAGAAATAGAATTTTAATCCATATAAAAATAAAAAATGATATATAAAAAAAAAATAAATACTTGATTAAGTACTTGATTCTGATAGGATTCTATGATCCACCAATAACCCGATAAACAGAAAAAAAGTCTCTCTTTTTTTTATTATCACATACCGTATTAATAAATTAACTACGAAAATTAACAGATACTAGTCTCATTCTATTTTTCGAATTTTAATTTTACATTTTACAGTTGAGTTTTCTTAAATTAGATAAATTAGATAAGAGTTCTGAACCTTTTTTATTTCTTTTTTGAAATTCCGTTTATATACCCGGAGATCCCGTATGGCATAATATATATATTATATAGTAAGTTAGTAAGATATAGTAAGTTAGTAAGTACTGGCCGGTATAAAGCATTCTTTCTATATATATTGTATGTATAAAATATGAATATGGAATAGTAATTAAATTATATAATATTTTGAACAATAGATATCTTCCATTCCATTCCACATTTAACTATAACTAATGAATAACCTTTGTATTTTTAAATAGCGTTTCCGAAAAACGTACTTCTATATATGTATATGTCCAAAACAAAAAAAGTATGCGTAAAAATTTTTGGAAAAATAAAGCATATTGATCATCGATAAAAACTTTTTATTTAGCAAAATAACTTTCCACCGGAAGGGGGTTCGAAAAGTTTTTTTTATTTGAATCCGAATAAAAAAAAAATAATATAAATTAAAAATAAATCATAAAAAAGAAAAATAAATAGAAATGGTGTATAAAAAAATGGAAATTGTGGACATGGATTGATAACATAATTATCTAGTTTAACTCTTCAATTCCATAAAAACTTAAGCCGCATGAAGGGCCATTGCATTGTTAAAACTAAGACCATATCACACTACAATTAAGGTAATGATTATTGAACAACGTTCAAATAGGAATTCGAAAGATATTGCTATTGCATTGAATTGAGCCCTCCTCCTTCAATCTCGACGATTGAAGATGGATGTACTATTATGATTTCGTTGAGCAAGCCGCTATGGTGAAATCGGTAGACACGCTGCTCTTAGGAAGCAGTGCTAACGCATCTCGGTTCGAGTCCGAGTGGCGGCATCTTATAAAAAAAGACTTAGTAAACTAAATACTCTAAAAACTCCTATAATGTATAGAATGAAATTCCGGATTTCCATTCCATTATTCCATTGTTGGGGGACATCCTTATTTTAAGGACTTTTATGATATTGTTTACTTTAGAACATATATTAACTCACATTTCTTTGTCGATTGTTTCCATTGTAATTACGATTTATTTGATGAACTTATTAGTTCACGAAATCGTAGGACTATATGATTCGTCGGAAAAAGGAATGGTAGCCGCTTTTTTATGTATAACAGGATTATTAGTTATTCGTTGGATTTATTCAGGACATTTACCCTTAAGTGATTTGTATGAATCATTAATGTTCCTTTCGTGGAGTTTCTACATTATTCATATGATTCCCTATTTTAGGAACCATAAAAATAATTTAAATGAAATAACTGCACCCAGTGCAGTTTTTACCCAAGGGTTTGCTACTTCGGGCCTTTTAACTGAAATGCATCAATCCACCATATTAGTACCTGCTCTACAATCGCAGTGGTTAATGATGCACGTAAGTATGATGATATTAAGCTATGCAGCTCTTCTGTGTGGATCATTATTATCAGTGGCTCTTCTAGTCATTACATTTCGAAAAAATTTCGATATTTTTTCGAAATGTAAAAGCAATCATTTACAAACGGGGGCATTTTCCTTTGTCAAATTTAAATACGCCAATGAAATAAGCAATGCTTTAAAATGGAAAAACAATAATTTGATTTCATTTAGAAATAGAAATTATCATAGGTATCAATTAATTCAGCAATTGGATTGTTGGAGTTCCCGTGTCATTAGTCTCGGATTTCTATTTTTAACCGTGGGTATTCTTTCGGGAGCAGTATGGGCTAATGAGGCGTGGGGATCATATTGGAATTGGGATCCAAAAGAAACTTGGGCATTTATCACTTGGACAATATTCGCAATTTATTTACATACTAGAACAAATGAAAATTTGCAAGGCTCAAATTCTGCAATTGTGGCTTCGATGGGATTTTTTATAATTTGGATATGCTATTTTGGAGTAAATCTATTAGGAATCGGGCTGCATAGTTATGGTTCATTTGCATTAACTTCTAATTGAAGAAAGGGTCTTACAAACCCAATACGCAATATATGGCAATAGCATATAATAAAGTTTTTATGGGTTTTTAAGAACCGTTTGAATCACGACTTGATTCAAATGGTTCTTAAAAACTACAAAAATACTTAACTACTTATTTAGTTTTCATTGTACAACGAACTATAAAAAAAAATGAGAATTTTTTCTATCTTTTTCTATACTATATATGATATGTTCTATTTTACTTATTTTTTTTTATGAAAACGATCTATAAAAGTAATTAGATATAATAGCTTCGACCTTGTCAATTGATAGTGAGAGAACGAAATCCGGATAAATACCAATACCTATTACGGGTAAAAAGATACAGATGGAAACAAAGAGTTCTCGCGGCCCCGAATCAAAAAAAGTATAATTTGGAGAATAAAATTGCTTGTATCCATAGAACATTTGACGTAACATAGATAATGAATAAATAGGAGTTAATATCATTCCAATTGCCGTTACAAAAGTTATTAGTATTTTGGGGATTAAAAGATATTTTTGGCTCGTAATTAGTCCAAAAAAGACTACCAACTCTGCAACAAAACCACTCATTCCAGGCAATGCAAGAGAAGCCATCGAGAAGCTACTGAACATTGTAAATATTTTTGGCATGGGAACCGCTATTCCTCCCATTTCGTCAAGATAAACAAGACGTATTCGATCGTAACTTGTTCCTGCCAAGAAAAAAAGCGCAGCACCAATAAATCCATGAGATATCATTTGTAAAATAGCGCCATTGAGTCCTGTATCAGTTATGGAACCCATTCCTATAATTATGAAACCCATATGAGATACGGAAGAATAGGCAATTCTCTTTTTTAAATTGCGCTGACCCGGAGATGTTGAAGCTGCATAAATTATTTGAATTGCGCCTACTATCATCAACCAAGGAGAAAATATAGAATGAGCACGGGGTAATAATTCCATATTGATCCGAACCAACCCATATGCTCCCATTTTTAATAAGATTCCGGCTAAAAGCATACATGTACTGTAATGTGCTTCCCCGTGGGTATCCGGTAACCATGTATGTAGAGGTATAATCGGTAATTTGACAGCATAAGCAATAAGAAATCCAAAATATAATATTATTTCCAACGCCACCGGATACGATTGATTGGCTGATGTTTCAAAATTTAATGTTGGTTCATTGGAACCATATAAACCCATACCCAGAACTCCCATTAAGAGAAAAACGGAACCCCCTGCGGTGTACAAAATGAACTTTGTAGCGGAATACAAACGTTTCTTCCCCCCCCACATGGATAAAAGTAGGTATACAGGAATTAATTCGAATTCCCACATGATAAAAAAAAGTAAAAGATCTCGAGAAGAAAATAATCCTATTTGACCGCTGTACATTGCTAACATGAGGAAATGGAACAATCTCGAATCTCGAGTAACGGGCCAAGCCGCCAAAGTAGCTAAAGTAGTGATGAATCCCGTAAGTAACATGGGTCCTATGGAAAGTCCATCGATTCCTAATCTCCAGTGAAAATCAAAAAAATAAATCCATTTATAATCCTGTTCTAGTTGGATTAATGGATCGTCGAATTGGAAATGATAACAAAATGCATAAGACGTTAGAAGTAGTTCTAATATACATATACAAATAGTATACCATCGAATAACCTTATTTCCTCTATGAGGAAAAAAGAAAATGAAAGTACCCGCGAATATCGGCAAAACAACAATTATTGTTAACCAAGGAAAATCATTCGTGGTAAAGACAAGATACACTTTGACCAGAAAAACCCGTGCTCGAAAGAAAATAATAGAATTAATCGAGTACGGGTTTTTGTCGGTAAAAATAAAAAAAAAAATGGATTCAAGTGGAATTTTCTGGAACGTATTAATAAGCTAGACCCATGCTCCGAGTTGTCTCATGCCATAAATAAACCCGGACACTTAGGAAATCCGTTGGGCAGGCGGATTCGCACCTTTTACAACCTACGCAGTCTTCTGTTCTTGGAGCAGAAGCAATTTGTTTAGCTTTACATCCGTCCCAAGGTATCATTTCTAATACATCCGTGGGGCAGGCTCGTACACATTGAGTACATCCTATACATGTATCATAAATCTTTACTGAATGTGACATTGGAGCTATAAATTTTTTTAACATCATAAATTTTCAATCTAGTAAAGTAGTAAATTAATTATATATTGTAGACACTAGACGAATCAATGATTTAGATTTACCAGAACCAACCAACTTCTGGATCTGCTCATGAAAGAGGGCCAAGATACTTTGATTTATTACGTTTTAGCAAAGAGCACCATATCATATGCTTATGTTGCACATACCCATTTTGTTTTAATGGGTCAATAGATTTATTTATATGTATATGATTCTCGTTATTTATTCAACAAATTCGATTGATTGATACGGGTTGATTTTCTGTTACGATGAATTGATGAAACAATAGCTAATCCAATGGCGGCTTCAGCAGCTGCAATTGCTATAACACAAAAATCGAGAAAACATCTCCTTTTAATTGGCGACTATCAAATAAATCCGAAAATGTTACAAAATTGATATTAACTGCATTCAGTATAAGCTCAAGACACATAAGTGCTCGAACCATATTTCGACTTGTAATCAACCCATAAATACCGATGGATAATAAATAGGCACTCAAAACAAGTACATATTCGAGCATCATTGATCAACCCCTCATCAATCTCGATTCATTTCAATATGAACAAAAATGCAACCAATTTCACTGACTAAAATAGAATAATCTAAAAGGGAAAGTACGTAATGTAATTTAATTTAAAATAAGGTATTGTTAATAGATAATAGATACAACTAAGAGCATTTCTATTTCCTTTTTTTTTTGAATTTTATACACGAACAATAAATAGAATTTAAAGAAAAGAGCAAGTCCTTATTAATTATAAGTATTTAGTACTGACGGGCCATAGCAATTGCACCTATCAAGGAAACTAAAAGAATTATTGAAATAAGTTCAAATGGAAGAAAAAAATCTGTTGATAAATGAATCCCAATTTGTTGACCATTATTTATCAAGTCCTGCTCTATAATCTGGTTTGATCTTGTAGTCCAAAGAATCCCGTACCATGACGTATCTAGGATAGGGGTAATTAGTGAAACAAAAATACTGGTACAAACCAAGGAAGTCACCCCATCTCCAACGGTCCAAAGATGGAAATCCTTGTAATATTCGGAACCATTGATGAACATCACAGCAAATACAATTAATACATTTATTGCTCCCACATAAATAAGAAGCTGTGCAGCAGCTACAAAAGGAGAGTTCGATGGAATATGGAATAAGGATGTACAAACAAGAACCAATCCCAATGAAAAGGCAGAAAAAATGGGATTGGTAAGTAATACCACTCCTAGACCTCCCAATATAAGACCCAACCCCCCAAAAACCAAAAGAAAATCGTGTATTGGTCCAGGTAAATCCATTCTATGTAAAATAAAAGATAAATTAAGTCGAAATTTTTCATGATACGATTGACCAAACCAGAAAAAAAAGAAGTTACCCTATTTATTTTTATTTCTTTTTTGATGCGTTCCCGTATTGATATTGAATTAAATATAAATGGGGTGAGGTTTGATGTAGATATTAATTGAATGGTTGAATATTATATTAGAATTAGATCAAAACTTACTCAATTGGTAATTGTTCTTGGATCAAGTGGTTTACCCGCGGCCTTTGTGATTTGAGTCGAATTCATAATTGTTCGAATTGTGTAATCTCCAATTACTGGCATTGGTAACCGACCTAAAGCAATTTGATTATAATTCAACTCGTGACGATCATAAGTAGAAAGTTCATATTCTTCAGTCATTGATAAACAATTCGTTGGACAATACTCAACGCAGTTACCGCAAAAGATACAGATTCCGAAATCAATACTGTAATTAAGCAAGCGTTTCTTTCGAATATCCGTTTCCAATTTCCAATCAACAACAGGTAGATCTATAGGACATACCCGAACACATACTTCACAAGCAATGCATTTATCAAATTCAAAGTGGATTCGACCGCGGAAACGCTCTGATGTGATCAATTTTTCATAAGGATATTGAATAGTTACAGGTAAACGATTCGCATGGGATAAAGTAATCATAAAACTTTGACCGATATACCTTGCAGCCCTTACTGTTTGTTGGCCATAATTTATGAACCCAGTTACCATGGGGAACATATCTTGCATATCTATGAATCATTTGATGTTTCTTTCTCTTGTTTGAGAAAAGCTATGAATCTAGAATATCCTCTGCTCTGCCTTTACAATGAAAAGAGTTGGGAAGAAGTTGTCAATAATAGATTACCTAAAGAAATAGGTAAAAGAAATTTCCACCCAAGATTTAATAGTTGGTCCATTCTCATCCTAGGTAAAGTCCATCTTGTTGTGATAGGAATGAACAGGAACAAATAGGCTTTCGCTAATGTAATAAAGATACTAATTGTCGTTCCAAAGACTCCACCCATTTCATTTATTCCTAAAAGCCCAGGAATTGATATGTACGGAATAGAGAAATTCCAGCCGCCCAAGTAAAGAACTGTTACAAATAATGAAGAAACGAGTAGATTGAGATAGGAAGCAACGTAAAATAAACCAAATTTTATACCGGAATATTCGGTTTGATAACCTGCTACTAATTCTTCCTCGGCTTCGGGTAAATCAAAAGGTAATCTTTCGCATTCTGCTAAGGAAGAAATAAAAAAAACAGTAAACCCTATGGGTTGGCGCCAAAGATTCCAACCCCAAAAACCATACTTTGACTGTGCCTCAACTATATCAACTGTACTTGAACTGTTAGATAATCATAGTCGGTGAGAACATCACTATTCCCACCGCTATTGCAAAACCGTACATGAGACTTAAGCTTCATACGGCTCCTCGCTGGCCACAAATAAATCTAAGGGCAGGTTCAATATTATCTCGATATATATACTTGTCTTATAGGGTAGATAGAGTAAAGATACATCGGAGAGTCCAAAATTAGACCAACGCAATTCTGTCTGCCATAATAAAAAAAAATGCTTCTGAATTGATCTCATCCTTTATAATTTCCTTTTTTGTTCAGTAATAACTTAACACTTCAATGAAAATACTCGTTATATCGCGTTGTATCAATAGACTACTCATTTCTTTCGATTACTAAAGTAAAGAAGAATTTTACATTCTATTAGTTCATGAATCACGATTAAGAATTTTATCTGTATGAATATGGATAAAAAAAAAAAAAAAGAAATAAAATATTAAGGGTTCCTTCGTTCCTGATAGTAATTTGTTTAATCAGTGGGTAGGAGCATACTCTGGATCGGGATCGCGGGGAAGTACTTCTTGATCATTTCTACCAACGTAAAGCCCCATTAGGATTCCTTTTATGTTATGCAGAAAGCTTTGGTTTGGATAACTTACTTACATTATCTCGAGTATATTACTAATAAATCCTTTGTGTACCTTGGTATTCCTAACCATCCACTCATTTTTGTTCGACCCCCGGTATGGTAACATACAGCAGTAAAAACTCCATACAGTAAATCTTTTAGACCCGCTTCAAACTATGATGATTAGTCAACCAATTTTGGGGTAACCCGTTTCGGCTGTATTCTATTTACGTCCGCTTAGCTTAACCCGTGTACCTAGGGAATGAGGCTTAATCTTTTGACTGCCCATTTGTAAGCCGTTTTATTTCACTCATATAACTATCTGGTTTAGTTTATCGCCCCGAATGATGAATAAAAAATGAGGATATCTATTCAATACATTCCACTTTTTTCTTAGAACTAAATAAATCCAATTATTTCCTAGAATGAAAATGAAATAAAAAAATAGGCAAAAAAAGTGCGTGTCCTAACGAATCGCACGTAGAGATATTGATAATACGCATGGAGTTAATGGTATTTCATAACTAATCGATTGAGCAGCAGCTCGTAGACCACCTAAAAAGGAATATTTATTATTTGATCCATATCCTGACATAAGAAGTCCAATAGGAGCAATACTGGAAATGGCAATCCATAAAAAAACTCCTATACTAAGATCGGATAAAACAAGGCGATATCCAAAAGGAATTACTAAATAACTTAGTAAAATGGATATGACCGCTATAGAGGGTCCGATACTGAATAAACGAATATCCCCTCTAGATGGGCGAAGATCCTCTTTAAAAAGTAGTTTGGTACCATCTGCTAGAGCTTGAAGAATTCCCCAAGGACCCGCGTATTCAGGCCCAATACGTTGTTGTACCCCTGCAGATATTTGTCTTTCTAACCACACAATTACCAGTACTCCTATTATGATTCCGAATACAGTAGTAAAAATAGGAACAAGTAACCATATGAGTTCATAAACCTCTTTTAAGGATTCCGGTCTGGAAAAAGAATGGATAGCTTCCACTTTTGTCGTATCAATTATCATTTCAACGATCAACCTCTCCCATAATAATATCGATACTACCGAGTATTGTCATAATATCAGCCAATTTCATTCTTTTAACTAGCTGAGGAAGAATTTGCAAATTGATAAAACCGGGCGGCCTAATTTTCCATCTCCAGGGAAAAACACTCCGATCTCCTATCAGAAAAATTCCTAATTCCCCCTTGGGGGCTTCTACTCGCACATAAAGTTCTTGTTTCGACAATTCAAAAGTGGGCGAAGGTTTTTTACTAATGAATCGATAATCAAAATCATTCCACTCGGAATCCTTTGTTCTATCAAAGCGCCGTACCTCTAAATTCTCATAAGGCCCCCCTGGAATTCCTTCCAGGGCTTGTTGAATTATTTTTATGGATTCCGTCATTTCACAGATTCGGACTAAATAACGAGCTAATGAATCTCCTTCTTTTTGCCATTGTACTTCCCAATCAAATTCGTCGTAACACTCATAATGATCGACTTTACGAAGATCCCATTGAATTCCGGAAGCTCGTAGCATGGGTCCCGATAAACCCCAATTTATTGCTTCTTCTCCGCCAATAAAGCCCACCCCCTCAACTCGTTCCAAAAAAATGGGATTGCGCGTAATAAGCTTTTGATATTCAGTAACCCCTGTCAAAAAATAATCACAGAAATCCAAACATTTATCGATCCAGCCATAAGGTAGATCGGCAGCGACCCCTCCGATACGGAAATAATTATGCATCATTCGCATACCTGTGGCAGATTCGAATAGGTCATATATGAATTCTCTCTCTCGGAAAATATAGAAGAAAGGAGTCTGCGCACCGATATCTGCCATAAAAGGGCCCAGCCATAACAAATGAGAAGCTATACGACTCAACTCTAACATAATTACTCTAATATAGCTCGCTCTCTTCGGTACTTGAATATTTCCCAACTGTTCTGGGCCATTTACTGTTATTGCTTCTGTAAACATAGTCGCTAAATAATCCCAGCGTGTTACATAAGGAAGATATTGTATAATTGTTCGATTTTCTGCAATTTTTTCCATTCCTCTGTGTAAATAACCCAATATGGGTTCGCAGTCAATAACATCTTCCCCATCTAGAGTAACAATGAGTCGAAGAACACCATGCATTGATGGGTGTTGAGGACCCATATTGACTATCATGAGGTCCTTTCTTGTAGTTGGTACAGTCATATATTTTTTACCCGATTCATTATTCCATGAATTGCTGAAAACTAAATGTAGTTCATCAAAATTCAAAAATAGAATTTGAATTTAAAGGAGAATAGAAATCTAATAAATCAAAGAATTCAAAACGCATTTTCAAATTAACTTAACGAGTTTGTGGCTCACGAATATTCAATTGACTAATTAATTCTTTATAACGTACTTTATTTTTCTTTGACAAATAAGCCAGTATCCGTTGACGTTTTCCCAGAATTTTCTGCAGACCTCTCTGAGATAAATAGTCTTTTCTGTGCAATTCCAAATGGGAAGTAAGTCTACGTATCTTATTGGTGAAACTGAATACTTGAAATTCAGCAGACCCCCTATTTTCTTTTTGCGGAATAACCGAAATGCATAAATTTTTTACCATAAAAAGAATCCTTCTTACCCCTTTCTTTAGTTTTTACAGATATGTATTTTACGGATCAGTAATAATAATAAATGCCAGTCATTTTCATTTCTTATACACAATAATCGGGATTTATTCGTATACTTCTTTTTTTTTTTATCAAATTCAATCAATCCGATTTTCAATTTTATTCGCGGGTATGGGTTCAAGGGGTTGGTACATTTCTACAACACCCACAAAGAAGAATAGTTTGGACCCAAGATAAAAAGATTATGACGACTCATTTCTATATATAATTGCTAAGATAAGTTCATTGAATCAGTATCATGTACCAGAATATAACACAAGGCACATGCATATTTTTTTGTCTTCATATATTATACCAGATATGCCCGCTCGATCCGTAGAAAGAGTACCATCCACTCATTATCGTGGATACATATGTATCCTTAACATACTGAAACGACTACCATTATTGGTATCAAACCAATAGCGATTCATGCAAGCTAAATCTTCTAATCGATAATTGGGCCAAAGAAATAATTTTAACTTAATCAATTTATTTGTATCTCCATCAAAACGCTTATCCGCAAAAAAAAATTGACCGTAGTGCCTTGCATTGTTCCCATTGCCAAATACTGGGCTTCTATCCCCAACATTTACATTTCTCGAACCGAAACAAGTTTGAATTCTCAATTCTCTACGACGTCTAGGAGATAAAATGTTTTCGGGAACAAAAAAATCATAATGATTTTCGTCTTTATTCCCAAACAACTTTTCATGTCGTGCAATAAATTCATTAAGATTATTCTTCTCAACATTTCTTTTTTCTTGGAATCTTCGATTTGTTTGATGCTTACTCGTATGCACACGTGAAATAGCTACGGTTTGGTACATGATAAATTGTCCATCCCATTTTATGGATAGCCGAGCCGGTTCAATAATCAACAGCCCCTTTTCTATCAATTTTGTAAAATTTCTATTCTTTGGAATCAGGATTACCTCCAGATCCAGTTCCTGTCTTTTAATAAAGGATAGAGCAATTTTCTTGGGGTTTATCGCTCGAAGCAGTATACAATATAGATTGAGATTGCCTATTTGGCTTTCGTCACTAAAAGAATCAATTGAAAATTGATAAAGAAAATGTCTTTTCAGGACGAAGTCTATCTCCGCTATTTCGTTGCTCTTATTATATTTCCCTTTCATTCTGCGTTTTTGAATGTCTGATACCCCATAATCTTCATCTTCTTTAACATCTTTTTGTTTTTCGTTGATGTTTCTATTCCATTTAAAAAGAAGTAAATTTATTGGTATGATCTGCGGTTCAATCTGATATGCATCATTAGGTAAGACAAATTCGGGGAAAAACCAAAGTTCCAGATTCGATATTGGCCAATTTAGTATTTCTTCATTCATTCCCATCCAGTCAAAAGATGTTTTTGTTTGATTGGCGGGGTTTATTTGTTTATGAAGATAAGAAGGATTAAAAAGATTTTTCTTATCCATTTTAGTTTTCTCAATTATTTCATATTTCATAGAATTCTTAGTATTTTTTTTAATGTCGGCGTTGCCCCCGATATCTATATTTGTCCATTCCTCAATATCGATCTTTTTTCTAAGACAAAAATGAATAGTGCTCCAATCAAAAAATTTTCTATCCGTATTTTTATCAATAATAGAATCTTCTCCTAGATAATTACTAAGATCTATATCTCGTGGCCAATCAAAAAATTCAGGATTATATGTCTTGTAATTATAGGTAACCCCCGGGGCCCCTTTTATTTGTAACGCCGGCCCATAAATATATGAATCCTTCTTATCTTCATAATCATAATTAATATATTTATTTGATAAAAGATCATATTTGTAGTTTTTTTTTAATTTCTCTTTTTGACTCGGTAATGAATTCACTGCATAATTGTTTTGTTTCTCGTAATGAATTAATTGTTCTTTTTCATATAAATCCAAATTTCTTGCGTTTGTATTTTGAACTATAAAACTTTGCTTGATTCTATTTCTCCATTTTTGCGGCACTAATCTGGACCATCTAGTCTGAGATAAATCGTATTTATAGTGATCATTATCCATTAACCAGCTTTTCCATGTCCATGTATTAGTATTAATTCCAAAATATCGAAGTTTCTTATGCCTTGATTCGGAATGCAATATTCCTTGTGTTCCACAAAAATCTTTTATTCTATCCTTAATAAAAGAAGTTGTTCCGTGATATTGAAACAGGGCTTTCAAGGGATACTTGTTGATAACTTGGGTTTGTGATAATTTGTAAAATACATATGCCTGTGACAAGGAAGAGAGGTCACCAAAAATCTTTGAATTTTGATTCATAATATTTGAAATAAAATGAATTGGATTTTGATTTGTTTCATCATTGTAATTGTAACTGTATTTATAATTGTAACTGTATTTATCAGTATTCGTAATTCGTTTTGTTGATTTAAGTAAATTTTGTACACCTATTTTCGAAATATTAATAATGGTAGGTAAAAAGATATCCATGTATATCCTTTCAATAAACAATTTAATAAAATAGTGACATTTACGTATTAGTCGGGAACTTCTTCTTTTTAATATCTGCCAAATCTTTTTCGGCGATTCTAATCTTTTATTATCACAACGTGTTTCGTTAGGGATAATGCTTATATCCGGAGTTATAAGTATGTTTTTCTTGTCTTTTGTTATTTTTTCAATTTGATTTAGGATTGTACTTGTCCTATCTGCTAGATCCCTCATCCGCTCTTCTGTCAGTGAATAATCTGCCCAATCCATACCAATGGACGATTCAGGAATCATCGGATTCCTTATTATCATGTCTTTTTTATTTCCATTCGATTCATATACTTCTCTTAATCCAAAGAGTCTTTTTATAACTTTTGATAGCTTTACAAATTTTGTTCTTTTTTTTATAATTTTTTGAGCTCGAAAATACTTCTTTTGAACTTTTCTATATTTTTTTTTTAATTTGTTAGAAATAGGTTTAAAAAAGGAAGGTATTTTTCGGCGAGAACCAAAAGGTACTCCGATTTCCTGTCCCCAAACATTTAAAAAAGAAGAATCATATGTCCCATTATTTTTCGTTGAATCTGTATAATAATAGGAGTCTGGCTTATATCCGCGCCACGGTTTCATACGGAAAGGTAATAGTATTTTTATCTGAATACCGTCGATTAACCAGCCTTTCGGAAATTCGTTTTTTGCTACTGGAACCCCATTATGGGTGCATCTAACATGAATTTCGTTACTCAACTCTTCGAAATCCTCGTTCCACTCGGGTAATTGAAATAATAGCAGACGTCCAATATTTTTGGCTATTATGAACGAAGGCAATATTATATATTTTCTAAGAATGGAATGGGTTACTAACAGAAGACTCCTTGCTGTTTGAGCATACGTAATAGTATCCCAAGTTTCTTCTATTTTTATACGTTCATTTTCGTTTTCTTCGTCCTCCATTCCTTTCGCTTCTTCCTCTTTTACATAATAAAAAACTTCGGATTCCGGGACCTTCCAAATATTCAAAATGACATTTTGAAATCTATAAAAAATAGACAAAAACAAATTGTCTATTTTGTCCACAAAAAGCGGGGAATGCATATTTGTTTGAAACATCCGCCAAATACCCGTTTTACATCTTTGAGAACGCATAGATCCGTTGATTATATCTCGACGAAAATCGGATCGGTTCGGATAACGTAACACATACACATCGTCTTCTTGAACACGATCACTATTAGTATCGATACCACGTTTCCTCTCCAGATCCCTCCTTACATCCAATTCGTTATCCGTAAAAATGACTACACGTTTGGGTTTTCGTGTACGAACATTTAGGTCATGTTCGATTGACTCTTCTTCATTTCCTTCTTCTGGTTCGTCAATCAAATTGTATGACCACCTTGGTACCTTTTTATTTATTTCATTTATTCCAATAGCTTTATTTCTAATTGTTTGATCATCGAAATAGGTTGTAATTGCATCGAATAAATATTTCGATTGATTTTTGGAATGAACCCTTCCCTGTTCTGATTTTTGTTCAAATTCTCCGTAATCCGTAGGAAGGATATCGTGAAGTTTATTTATCCAAAGACTTTCTACGGAATCTTCTATCGAGGTTATTAAAAAATCGCTCCTGTTTGAACAGGAAGACTCTTTTTTGATTGTTCCGCGATGGGGCCCGTTCAAAAGAGGATCATACATTTTGGGTAAGCATTCTTGTTCTGTTTCATCATTGCACAATCTAGTTCTTTTTTCGAGTACATCCAGAGCAAGAGATTCCTTGTCTAGGGCTTCCATTCGATGGATAAGTTCGTTGCTCAGGTTGTGTCGTTTTTGTTTATTGGTATAAACCCAATTATTATATAGCTCCTCTGAGGATAATTTTTCTGTTGTGTATAAAAACATCTTATGTTGTATCATTTCAAAAAAAGTGGATAGGCTGGGCGGGTATGTAAAAGAGATTCTTTGTTTTCCATCACTTTGACATGTATCAAAAAAATATTGTGACATTTCATCTTTTACAGCGTTTTCAAATAGATCATTTTTTATATATCGCAATGGACGATTCCATAGGTTATAGTCAAAAAGGAGAGTCACAAGAGGTTTTTCAAACCAGAGGTTTTTCTCTTTTTTAATTTCTAACTGAAAATAATTATCTTGATTTCCATCAAAATAATCATTTTCATAAACGGGGCGATTTTTATCGTATGTCTCTTTAAAGTGAAAGTCGAATTCATCCTTTTTTTTTTCCTTTCCATTCCAATTCACTTGGATCTCTTCCGTTTCATCTATTTTGTCCGGATCCTCCTTTTCTTCCGAACAAAGGGAAGGGGAAGGGTCTTCTTCGGTGGATCCCTCTTGTTCCTGTTTAGTCCCCTTCGTTTCGGAAGTTGTTTCTATTTCTACATCTGTTTCTATTTCTACATCTGTTTCTATTTCTACATCTGTTTCTTCCTCAATTTCCCCCCCTTCTTCCTTCTTTGAGGTTTCTTTCGGTCTCTGAATCTGAATGAAAAAAGGCGACGTGTCTAAAGAGTAGACGCAGGTGAGAAAGAAGAGAATACTAAAAAATCGAGCCATATAAATTCTCAATTCTGCCACAAGGAACTTTTTCGATCTAATAGAAGGATTTTGCCGTATCCAGATTTGCTGTATCCAGAATAATACCAATCCAACCCATTTCATGAATAAAATGTGACCAATTAACCAACCAACAAAACTACTTGTTACAAATAACATCTTGTTGTTGCATCGAAACATATAAATGTTGACTAATCTGGCGAACGTTGAACTTGGTAAAATAAAATGGTTGAATAATGGAAAAATGAGATTATTCAAGAATACACACTGAATGCGGAGATTACGCATTGAATTTCTGGTAGTAGATCCAAAGTGTGTGTGATTGTTCGAGCAGAAATGAAAAAAAAGATAGGGTAGAACTAGGGCAGTTATTGTATGAGGTCTACCCAATGCTAGATGCAGAGGCGCATAATAGATCGATATGAACATCATGAGCTGTCCCACAAGAAAACCCGTTGTTGCTGATACCTCCTTCT
>JALIGU010000419.1:17500-22020 GCA_023053565.1 Aquilegia eximia
AAACAGGAACAAGAGGGATCCACCGAAGAAGACCCTTCCCCTTCCCTTTGTTCGGAAGAAAAGGAGGATCCGGACAAAATAGATGAAACGGAAGAGATCCAAGTGAATTGGAATGGAAAGGAAAAAAAAAAGGATGAATTCGACTTTCACTTTAAAGAGACATACGATAAAAATCGCCCCGTTTATGAAAATGATTATTTTGATGGAAATCAAGATAATTATTTTCAGTTAGAAATTAAAAAAGAGAAAAACCTCTGGTTTGAAAAACCTCTTGTGACTCTCCTTTTTGACTATAACCTATGGAATCGTCCATTGCGATATATAAAAAATGATCTATTTGAAAACGCTGTAAAAGATGAAATGTCACAATATTTTTTTGATACATGTCAAAGTGATGGAAAACAAAGAATCTCTTTTACATACCCGCCCAGCCTATCCACTTTTTTTGAAATGATACAACATAAGATGTTTTTATACACAACAGAAAAATTATCCTCAGAGGAGCTATATAATAATTGGGTTTATACCAATAAACAAAAACGACACAACCTGAGCAAACGAACTTATCCATCGAATGGAAGCCCTAGACAAGGAATCTCTTGCTCTGGATGTACTCGAAAAAAGAACTAGATTGTGCAATGATGAAACAGAACAAGAATGCTTACCCAAAATGTATGATCCTCTTTTGAACGGGCCCCATCGCGGAACAATCAAAAAAGAGTCTTCCTGTTCAAACAGGAGCGATTTTTTAATAACCTCGATAGAAGATTCCGTAGAAAGTCTTTGGATAAATAAACTTCACGATATCCTTCCTACGGATTACGGAGAATTTGAACAAAAATCAGAACAGGGAAGGGTTCATTCCAAAAATCAATCGAAATATTTATTCGATGCAATTACAACCTATTTCGATGATCAAACAATTAGAAATAAAGCTATTGGAATAAATGAAATAAATAAAAAGGTACCAAGGTGGTCATACAATTTGATTGACGAACCAGAAGAAGGAAATGAAGAAGAGTCAATCGAACATGACCTAAATGTTCGTACACGAAAACCCAAACGTGTAGTCATTTTTACGGATAACGAATTGGATGTAAGGAGGGATCTGGAGAGGAAACGTGGTATCGATACTAATAGTGATCGTGTTCAAGAAGACGATGTGTATGTGTTACGTTATCCGAACCGATCCGATTTTCGTCGAGATATAATCAACGGATCTATGCGTTCTCAAAGATGTAAAACGGGTATTTGGCGGATGTTTCAAACAAATATGCATTCCCCGCTTTTTGTGGACAAAATAGACAATTTGTTTTTGTCTATTTTTTATAGATTTCAAAATGTCATTTTGAATATTTGGAAGGTCCCGGAATCCGAAGTTTTTTATTATGTAAAAGAGGAAGAAGCGAAAGGAATGGAGGACGAAGAAAACGAAAATGAACGTATAAAAATAGAAGAAACTTGGGATACTATTACGTATGCTCAAACAGCAAGGAGTCTTCTGTTAGTAACCCATTCCATTCTTAGAAAATATATAATATTGCCTTCGTTCATAATAGCCAAAAATATTGGACGTCTGCTATTATTTCAATTACCCGAGTGGAACGAGGATTTCGAAGAGTTGAGTAACGAAATTCATGTTAGATGCACCCATAATGGGGTTCCAGTAGCAAAAAACGAATTTCCGAAAGGCTGGTTAATCGACGGTATTCAGATAAAAATACTATTACCTTTCCGTATGAAACCGTGGCGCGGATATAAGCCAGACTCCTATTATTATACAGATTCAACGAAAAATAATGGGACATATGATTCTTCTTTTTTAAATGTTTGGGGACAGGAAATCGGAGTACCTTTTGGTTCTCGCCGAAAAATACCTTCCTTTTTTAAACCTATTTCTAACAAATTAAAAAAAAAATATAGAAAAGTTCAAAAGAAGTATTTTCGAGCTCAAAAAATTATAAAAAAAAGAACAAAATTTGTAAAGCTATCAAAAGTTATAAAAAGACTCTTTGGATTAAGAGAAGTATATGAATCGAATGGAAATAAAAAAGACATGATAATAAGGAATCCGATGATTCCTGAATCGTCCATTGGTATGGATTGGGCAGATTATTCACTGACAGAAGAGCGGATGAGGGATCTAGCAGATAGGACAAGTACAATCCTAAATCAAATTGAAAAAATAACAAAAGACAAGAAAAACATACTTATAACTCCGGATATAAGCATTATCCCTAACGAAACACGTTGTGATAATAAAAGATTAGAATCGCCGAAAAAGATTTGGCAGATATTAAAAAGAAGAAGTTCCCGACTAATACGTAAATGTCACTATTTTATTAAATTGTTTATTGAAAGGATATACATGGATATCTTTTTACCTACCATTATTAATATTTCGAAAATAGGTGTACAAAATTTACTTAAATCAACAAAACGAATTACGAATACTGATAAATACAGTTACAATTATAAATACAGTTACAATTACAATGATGAAACAAATCAAAATCCAATTCATTTTATTTCAAATATTATGAATCAAAATTCAAAGATTTTTGGTGACCTCTCTTCCTTGTCACAGGCATATGTATTTTACAAATTATCACAAACCCAAGTTATCAACAAGTATCCCTTGAAAGCCCTGTTTCAATATCACGGAACAACTTCTTTTATTAAGGATAGAATAAAAGATTTTTGTGGAACACAAGGAATATTGCATTCCGAATCAAGGCATAAGAAACTTCGATATTTTGGAATTAATACTAATACATGGACATGGAAAAGCTGGTTAATGGATAATGATCACTATAAATACGATTTATCTCAGACTAGATGGTCCAGATTAGTGCCGCAAAAATGGAGAAATAGAATCAAGCAAAGTTTTATAGTTCAAAATACAAACGCAAGAAATTTGGATTTATATGAAAAAGAACAATTAATTCATTACGAGAAACAAAACAATTATGCAGTGAATTCATTACCGAGTCAAAAAGAGAAATTAAAAAAAAACTACAAATATGATCTTTTATCAAATAAATATATTAATTATGATTATGAAGATAAGAAGGATTCATATATTTATGGGCCGGCGTTACAAATAAAAGGGGCCCCGGGGGTTACCTATAATTACAAGACATATAATCCTGAATTTTTTGATTGGCCACGAGATATAGATCTTAGTAATTATCTAGGAGAAGATTCTATTATTGATAAAAATACGGATAGAAAATTTTTTGATTGGAGCACTATTCATTTTTGTCTTAGAAAAAAGATCGATATTGAGGAATGGACAAATATAGATATCGGGGGCAACGCCGACATTAAAAAAAATACTAAGAATTCTATGAAATATGAAATAATTGAGAAAACTAAAATGGATAAGAAAAATCTTTTTAATCCTTCTTATCTTCATAAACAAATAAACCCCGCCAATCAAACAAAAACATCTTTTGACTGGATGGGAATGAATGAAGAAATACTAAATTGGCCAATATCGAATCTGGAACTTTGGTTTTTCCCCGAATTTGTCTTACCTAATGATGCATATCAGATTGAACCGCAGATCATACCAATAAATTTACTTCTTTTTAAATGGAATAGAAACATCAACGAAAAACAAAAAGATGTTAAAGAAGATGAAGATTATGGGGTATCAGACATTCAAAAACGCAGAATGAAAGGGAAATATAATAAGAGCAACGAAATAGCGGAGATAGACTTCGTCCTGAAAAGACATTTTCTTTATCAATTTTCAATTGATTCTTTTAGTGACGAAAGCCAAATAGGCAATCTCAATCTATATTGTATACTGCTTCGAGCGATAAACCCCAAGAAAATTGCTCTATCCTTTATTAAAAGACAGGAACTGGATCTGGAGGTAATCCTGATTCCAAAGAATAGAAATTTTACAAAATTGATAGAAAAGGGGCTGTTGATTATTGAACCGGCTCGGCTATCCATAAAATGGGATGGACAATTTATCATGTACCAAACCGTAGCTATTTCACGTGTGCATACGAGTAAGCATCAAACAAATCGAAGATTCCAAGAAAAAAGAAATGTTGAGAAGAATAATCTTAATGAATTTATTGCACGACATGAAAAGTTGTTTGGGAATAAAGACGAAAATCATTATGATTTTTTTGTTCCCGAAAACATTTTATCTCCTAGACGTCGTAGAGAATTGAGAATTCAAACTTGTTTCGGTTCGAGAAATGTAAATGTTGGGGATAGAAGCCCAGTATTTGGCAATGGGAACAATGCAAGGCACTACGGTCAATTTTTTTTTGCGGATAAGCGTTTTGATGGAGATACAAATAAATTGATTAAGTTAAAATTATTTCTTTGGCCCAATTATCGATTAGAAGATTTAGCTTGCATGAATCGCTATTGGTTTGATACCAATAATGGTAGTCGTTTCAGTATGTTAAGGATACATATGTATCCACGATAATGAGTGGATGGTACTCTTTCTACGGATCGAGCGGGCATATCTGGTATAATATATGAAGACA
>JALIGU010000042.1:0-95340 GCA_023053565.1 Aquilegia eximia
ACAATGGAATAGAGACATAAAAGGAATAAACCTGTAAGCCCACCCCTAGTGAAACCCAAAAATTAGTTCAACATATGCCAAACAAGATAGACAATCATCAAGCTCAAAAAAAAAAAACTTTAACTGAAGAATGAGCAAGGATTATCGATGTCACCAAGTCACAAAGCAACAATCCAACTTCAGAGTAAATTTCCTGCCAGAACACTAAGACTCCGATGACATGCCATACATTGTCAGAAAGATTAGAGAGTCAATAGAAGAGAATTGCTAACAATAGATGACCAAACTGAGCATATGCATCCCAAAGTAGAACAGTGGTAGCCCAAAACCATTGCATGAGGATTATTGCAGAAGACTACCAAGAACACATCTAATCAAACCTATTGCAGGAAAAAATAGGATCAACCAGGCACAAGAAGCAACAATAAGAGGATAGGCAAGTCTCATAAGCATTTAATCAAACACCAGCTAGCCAACAAGGTAATTCAAGAATATTAGCCCAACATAGAAAAGTATGATGAGAACCTATGAGAAAACATGAATCAATATAAATCATGACAACCGAATACACCAATAACATGATTTCATCACCAAAATATGCTTATGCATACCTTGTAGCCTTCTTAAAACAAATTGAGAACTATTACCTTCAGAAATCACATCAAACACATGTGATCCAATGACAAAAATAGAAAGCATGAAGTGTAAAACCAAATAATACTAACAATCTGACCTTAGTATGTCAATGAAACACCGACTGAAAAGAATTACCAAGGAATAGAACCAAAATAGAGTAAGCCATAAACACTTTCAGCAAGAACATCTACAAGAATCCAAAGGAATGGTGCCTCTACTCCTTTAAGCACGAGGAGGACGTGTGCCCGATGACGAAGCACCCTTGGAACCGGGTGTTACTTTGGTGGGAGTAGTCCGAGCGCGCTTAGGAGGCATGTCCTGCATAAACACAACATTAACCAAACTAACAAATGTAAGAGAAATGGCGAACCTAGCACAAGAAATGTGAGAATACCCATGTAGACATTTTATCGAACACATGGTGTGCAGAATCATGAAGTGTGCACACGATAACAACCAAGCAATGAGAATCGCACTAAACTTGTTAGACTAGGATAATGAAGAACCAAACACAAACAATAGCAAATAGAGGCTGCACCATATCTAAGAATCAATTTTAACGACAAAACTAACAACCCATATCCAACCATGTGAAGACTAACCTTAAGGACTAACTTTAATAGCAGAAAAACAAACCGAATAACTAACAACACAAACCATAATAAGAAGATAAAAGGAAAAGAACCGATGTACCATAGAAGTGAAGAGGAATACATCATGAACTTCCAAAAACAGTAGCCAATCCCAATCCGTACAAAAATAAGAGGCAATATATGGTGATAAGCAAAAGATTGAACAAATAAGAGAATTGAAGTGCATCATAAACTAAACCTCGGTGTGTGTAGATGCAATGCAATGCATAAAGAGAGAAAAAGTTCACCACTAGAACACACCCTTTGAAGACCTAGAATATAGAACCATCAACAAGAGACATACGATTAAATTAGTAAGTGAGCATAGAAGAAACAAACTTCAACCCCCTTTGAAACAAACGTTATGAGTAGAAGGCAAACGAATATAAATATGATCTTTCAAATGAAAACCAAGACATTAAAAAGGCAAAGGAATATAAACTTTGTATGCCTTACATAAAAAACAATGAACATGCGCTTGGATTTTTATTTTGCCGTATGTGGTGGAGTTTAGTCTACATCACTCTAATGTCATTCCCGCGTGGGAGGGATTTTTGCCTCCATCTTTTCAAAAACACGAGGGTAGGGTGTAGCCTACATCTTTTTGACAAACACAAACTCAAGAAGTGCAATACCATGATAACGTGCAACACAAGAACTAACATCTCTTGAGTGCATCCGTCAGAGCATGACCCTCACAACCCCAACGGGTTCTTAGCCAACTGATATTGCATCAAAGACAATCAAATGGCTGGGGATAAAGTGAGTCATTGACCACTAACAAGAGTTGTAATAGGAAGATAAGAATGTTCAATAACACTAACAACAAGATGAACATTAACCAAAATAAAGGAGAGATAGCTCAAGATCACATAAATACTCGAGAGATAGAGAAGGTCTATGAGCTCAAAGAATATGTAAGTGGTTTCCAAAGACTCCCATTATGCAAGCATGCCGTGCACTGTGCAAACAAGCGAGGAAAAATGCATGATACATACCAAAACATACTTAAGAGTTCAGAAAGAGAAAACACCCAAACATATTGCAACTTATTTAAGACAATTGAATTAAACCAATATCTCAGAAAAGATGTAACCAACAACACATACATGGAATAAATAAAGAAAAATAGAAGGAATAACCAACTATGTATTCAGAGATGTAACATGATCTGCAAGCTAAACAAACAAAGCATAAAAAGTAGAAACACCAAACAAATAGCCTATGTGGTTAGAGAAATATGCAATTCAAATAACACAAGGCTAGAAACAACCTACATCATCCCAAATATGGGACACCACCAGACCTTTGCAAGTCCAGAAAAACCTTCAACTTATCTTTTCTTACCCATACTTGTTTAACACTAGGCGTGCACACCTTGGGAGTTGAAAAGATATGAGATCTCCCCTTAACAAGCTTTGCAATAGACTTGTCCTTAACTAATTCCACCTTAGTCTTTGACTTCCTTTTGTTGGAGTACCTGTTTTTCTTAAACCTATGACAATAGACATTAGAATTCCAAGGTCTAGAAAACGCACAAGAAGGAACATAAGAATCAACAAGATTATAATTAGAATGAACATGAGAATAACATTTAACATGTTGATTAAAATCCCAACAAAAGCTATCCAAATGACCAACTCTACCACAATAAGAACAATGAAAAACATTAGACTTACTCAAAGAATTCTTATAAGAAGATGTGGTAGTAGAAGATGAAACATGTATGTCACCATTGTATTTGTGACATGGTGCCTTGACAAGACCTGTACCTCCACTATGAGAACAAGATGTCTTACCAGCAAAAACACCAGTACCATTAGCCTTAGACTTAAACTTTTTGCCAGAAACATGCTGAAAAGTATTAGTATTAAGTCTAGTCTCAATAGGTGGGGTAGGTAAAAGGGCAGGCAAACTAGATTTTACAGGAGTAATCACACTAGATGAACTAGTAGAACTAGCAATAGGAGAATCAAATCTAGTTTTGTCCAAAACCTGCAATTGGAGTTGAGTAGACGTTAAATCGTTCTTTGTTACCTCATACTCCACCAATAGAGATTTGTATTTCTCATCGACCTCCTGATTGGCCTTCTCTAAAGCTGCAATTCTACATAACAAGTCAAGTTTTTCTTTGTCAAATAATTGAGAAATAGAAATTGCATCATCTGCAGCACAAGAAATTTGTTTTTCAAGAATCTCAATTTTATCCTGCAAAGAAAGATTAGCCTTTTCCAAATTTTTAATTTTGGATTCATAAACTTCCCCTTGAAGCATATAGTCTTCTGCACAATGTCTGAGTCGTTGTTCTAGAGAATCAACCTTAGTCTGCAAAACACCATTATCTTCAAAACAAACATTATCAGAAATAGTAGACACATTACAATTAGCTTTTTTAAATTTTTCCTGCAAATCAATATTAGCTTTTTGTAATCTTTCACATTCTTTTGCAGAAAGTCTGTAAAGAAGAGCCCAATCACTATTGCTAACAACATACAAATTATCATCCTTTTCAAAATCAGATTTTGGTTTTGTAGATTTAGACGATTTAGCAATAAAATTATTATAACCAGACTCATGAACCATTATTGCACTCATAGGATCGTTAGCGTGAGCCTTGACGCTCCTTAACCAGCCCCCAGCGACTGATACCAATTGAGACAACACAAATAGTGCTAATCTAACAGTTCAATATTCAAACCACTTAAACAATATGCAGAAAGTAAATAACACGCAGAAATTTTTAACGTGGTAAAACCCAAATTGGGAAACGTCCACGGTTGTCCTCACGACAACAAATAAATCCACTAGATGAGAAGAGATTTACAAACCTATCAACTACCTGCAATCACTGCGAGTTGACACTCCTGGTTATCTCTAACACCTTGACTTCACCGGAGCACCTTGATGTACGCACAAGACACTCGACTTCTTGATGAATACACAAGAAGACTCGAAGCCGATCTATGAAGCAAGCTTACACCAGAGTTCCTTGATGAACACACAAGGATACTCGACTTCTTGATGAACACACAAGAAGACTCGAAGCTAAATCACATTCAATAATGAAGAAGAAGGTGAATAGGGAAGAAAGAAGAAGAAGATGAATGGGGAAGATAAAGATGAGTTCAATCACCAAAACAACCTAAACAAACTCCAAAACAAGATGAATTGAACGGCCAAAGAACTCACTAGTCCTTTGGAAAAGAAACCCTATTTATACTTAGGGTTGGAAACCAAGGAAAATGGGCCGAAATAGTGCAAATCGACTTTGGACGTTCGTACGTCGATATGACGTTCGAACGTCGCCACACAAAAATAAGCCTGCTGCCTACCATGACGTACGAACGCTCTAACTCGGTACGTACGTCTCCACACGAAACAAGTCTGCTGCCTACCATGACGTACGTACGCCCTAACTTGGTACGTACGTCCTGACCAAAACAAGTCTGCTGCCTACCATGACGTACGTACGTCCTAACTAGGTACGTACGTCCTAACACCAAATCTTCACTCTGACACAAAGACGCGAGAACACAGACTCGGGACGATGTGCGTACAACTAGGTTTTCCTAACAATGAACTCAAGGCGAGATAACCATGGACACTTTGTCACAAAATTGATGTCAAACCACTTCGTGCCGGTTTCAATCTCCCCCTTTGACATTGATTTTGTGACAAAAACCTATGACTCTAATAGCACTTATAAAACGTGCTTACAAACCCAAACCATGGCATTTATAAAACATGCCTACAAAAACACTCAAAGTAGAACACATACCAAGTCACCAATTCTTGACTTCCAGCTTGAGCAAGACACTTTAATCATCAGAGACCGAACGGAAGCAACAAGAAATTCTGAAACAATCAAATAGCCAACAGAAGTTCCTCGAACAACTCCCCCATACTTCATGAACTCCAAGGTTTAATACTCGAGGTTACCCAAAACTGTACATACACTTAGTGATCATCATCACTTTCACTCCATCATATATGTTCACTCCCCCATACATGTAGTATACCTGAAACATGACCCAAAACTGTACAACCTCTAAACATCAACACGTTCACTCCCCCATACGTGTAGCATACCTGAAACATAACCCAAAAATACACTAACAAGGAAGAAGAAGGTGTTAGTATTAGAGTCATAAATCTCCCCCTTTTTGTCACAAATGAAGCAAGGTAACAAAAGAAAGAGAAAAGATAAGTACCAAACCATAACAAATAAGATTAAAGAAGAAAAGTAAGAGAACAATCATGTTAACAACAAAAAGGATATGCAACGGAAGTCATAAAATAAACACTTGTTAACACGATGTCAATACAAAGAATTCTCCTCCTAAACAAAAGCATCACCTAAGTACAATGCATATGAGAAAGATGCACCTAGAACAAACAAACCAAATAAGGATATTTGAAACACACAAAGAACCAATCATACAAGGGTAGAAGAGAGTAAAGAGAAAACCATACCATAAATCTGGAATCCATGACACACAAAACTAAAAAACATGAGAGAGATCTAGGCATATAAATGAAGAAGAAGGAGTACCAACACAGACACAAGACACTGAATTCTTATATAGGTAACAGAGGGAAGAAAAGAAAACATAACATGAATCCCTGATAGAAACCAAGAGAATCCTATACATAGAAGAAAGAGTCAGGACACCAACAATCGGAACAAATGATTCACTAGAATATCACTTTAAACAACCGACCATAACCACCTGAGATAGATTCCAGAGAAACGACTTCATAGTAGCAAGATATTTAGAGAAAAAAGAGCAAACAAACAAAAAGGAAGAAATACCATACTTGATGAAATTGGGAAGGTACAATAAAGACCAAGAACCAAATAGTCAAACCTGGGAGAAATGTGTAAGAAAAGAATATGCGAAAAGAGAAAGAAGAAGAGATAAACAATAGTTAGTAGGAGATATGAAAAAGAATAGGGAAACCATGCATATTAGACACATCCAACAATATCCCATGACAAGACTACAGGAATATGAGTAACTGCAGAAAAAGATACGTAAAGTATAAGAAAATCCATTGAGAATCCATGGGGAAATCCAATCTGTACATGTTCCTGAAACAACTCATCCAACCACAAAAAAGAATTAGAGAATCTTATAAACAAGGATAAGAAAATATTATCCCAAACACAATGGAATAGAGACATAAAAGGAATAAACCTGTAAGCCCACCCCTAGTGAAACCCAAAAATTAGTTCAACATATGCCAAACAAGATAGACAATCATCAAGCTCAAAAAAAAAAAAACTTTAACTGAAGAATGAGCAAGGATTATCGATGTCACCAAGTCACAAAGCAACAATCCAACTTCAGAGTAAATTTCCTGCCAGAACACTAAGACTCCGATGACATGCCATACATTGTCAGAAAGATTAGAGAGTCAATAGAAGAGAATTGCTAACAATAGATGACCAAACTGAGCATATGCATCCCAAAGTAGAACAGTGGTAGCCCAAAACCATTGCATGAGGATTATTGCAGAAGACTACCAAGAACACATCTAATCAAACCTATTGCAGGAAAAAATAGGATCAACCAGGCACAAGAAGCAACAATAAGAGGATAGGCAAGTCTCATAAGCATTTAATCAAACACCAGCTAGCCAACAAGGTAATTCAAGAATATTAGCCCAACATAGAAAAGTATGATGAGAACCTATGAGAAAACATGAATCAATATAAATCATGACAACCGAATACACCAATAACATGATTTCATCACCAAAATATGCTTATGCATACCTTGTAGCCTTCTTAAAACAAATTGAGAACTATTACCTTCAGAAATCACATCAAACACATGTGATCCAATGACAAAAATAGAAAGCATGAAGTGTAAAACCAAATAATACTAACAATCTGACCTTAGTATGTCAATGAAACACCGACTGAAAAGAATTACCAAGGAATAGAACCAAAATAGAGTAAGCCATAAACACTTTCAGCAAGAACATCTACAAGAATCCAAAGGAATGGTGCCTCTACTCCTTTAAGCACGAGGAGGACGTGTGCCCGATGACGAAGCACCCTTGGAACCGGGTGTTACTTTGGTGGGAGTAGTCCGAGCGCGCTTAGGAGGCATGTCCTGCATAAACACAACATTAACCAAACTAACAAATGTAAGAGAAATGGCGAACCTAGCACAAGAAATGTGAGAATACCCATGTAGACATTTTATCGAACACATGGTGTGCAGAATCATGAAGTGTGCACACGATAACAACCAAGCAATGAGAATCGCACTAAACTTGTTAGACTAGGATAATGAAGAACCAAACACAAACAATAGCAAATAGAGGCTGCACCATATCTAAGAATCAATTTTAACGACAAAACTAACAACCCATATCCAACCATGTGAAGACTAACCTTAAGGACTAACTTTAATAGCAGAAAAACAAACCGAATAACTAACAACACAAACCATAATAAGAAGATAAAAGGAAAAGAACCGATGTACCATAGAAGTGAAGAGGAATACATCATGAACTTCCAAAAACAGTAGCCAATCCCAATCCGTACAAAAATAAGAGGCAATATATGGTGATAAGCAAAAGATTGAACAAATAAGAGAATTGAAGTGCATCATAAACTAAACCTCGGTGTGTGTAGATGCAATGCAATGCATAAAGAGAGAAAAAGTTCACCACTAGAACACACCCTTTGAAGACCTAGAATATAGAACCATCAACAAGAGACATACGATTAAATTAGTAAGTGAGCATAGAAGAAACAAACTTCAACCCCCTTTGAAACAAACGTTATGAGTAGAAGGCAAACGAATATAAATATGATCTTTCAAATGAAAACCAAGACATTAAAAAGGCAAAGGAATATAAACTTTGTATGCCTTACATAAAAAACAATGAACATGCGCTTGGATTTTTATTTTGCCGTATGTGGTGGAGTTTAGTCTACATCACTCTAATGTCATTCCCGCGTGGGAGGGATTTTTGCCTCCATCTTTTCAAAAACACGAGGGTAGGGTGTAGCCTACATCTTTTTGACAAACACAAACTCAAGAAGTGCAATACCATGATAACGTGCAACACAAGAACTAACATCTCTTGAGTGCATCCGTCAGAGCATGACCCTCACAACCCCAACGGGTTCTTAGCCAACTGATATTGCATCAAAGACAATCAAATGGCTGGGGATAAAGTGAGTCATTGACCACTAACAAGAGTTGTAATAGGAAGATAAGAATGTTCAATAACACTAACAACAAGATGAACATTAACCAAAATAAAGGAGAGATAGCTCAAGATCACATAAATACTCGAGAGATAGAGAAGGTCTATGAGCTCAAAGAATATGTAAGTGGTTTCCAAAGACTCCCATTATGCAAGCATGCCGTGCACTGTGCAAACAAGCGAGGAAAAATGCATGATACATACCAAAACATACTTAAGAGTTCAGAAAGAGAAAACACCCAAACATATTGCAACTTATTTAAGACAATTGAATTAAACCAATATCTCAGAAAAGATGTAACCAACAACACATACATGGAATAAATAAAGAAAAATAGAAGGAATAACCAACTATGTATTCAGAGATGTAACATGATCTGCAAGCTAAACAAACAAAGCATAAAAAGTAGAAACACCAAACAAATAGCCTATGTGGTTAGAGAAATATGCAATTCAAATAACACAAGGCTAGAAACAACCTACATCATCCCAAATATGGGACACCACCAGACCTTTGCAAGTCCAGAAAAACCTTCAACTTATCTTTTCTTACCCATACTTGTTTAACACTAGGCGTGCACACCTTGGGAGTTGAAAAGATATGAGATCTCCCCTTAACAAGCTTTGCAATAGACTTGTCCTTAACTAATTCCACCTTAGTCTTTGACTTCCTTTTGTTGGAGTACCTGTTTTTCTTAAACCTATGACAATAGACATTAGAATTCCAAGGTCTAGAAAACGCACAAGAAGGAACATAAGAATCAACAAGATTATAATTAGAATGAACATGAGAATAACATTTAACATGTTGATTAAAATCCCAACAAAAGCTATCCAAATGACCAACTCTACCACAATAAGAACAATGAAAAACATTAGACTTACTCAAAGAATTCTTATAAGAAGATGTGGTAGTAGAAGATGAAACATGTATGTCACCATTGTATTTGTGACATGGTGCCTTGACAAGACCTGTACCTCCACTATGAGAACAAGATGTCTTACCAGCAAAAACACCAGTACCATTAGCCTTAGACTTAAACTTTTTGCCAGAAACATGCTGAAAAGTATTAGTATTAAGTCTAGTCTCAATAGGTGGGGTAGGTAAAAGGGCAGGCAAACTAGATTTTACAGGAGTAATCACACTAGATGAACTAGTAGAACTAGCAATAGGAGAATCAAATCTAGTTTTGTCCAAAACCTGCAATTGGAGTTGAGTAGACGTTAAATCGTTCTTTGTTACCTCATACTCCACCAATAGAGATTTGTATTTCTCATCGACCTCCTGATTGGCCTTCTCTAAAGCTGCAATTCTACATAACAAGTCAAGTTTTTCTTTGTCAAATAATTGAGAAATAGAAATTGCATCATCTGCAGCACAAGAAATTTGTTTTTCAAGAATCTCAATTTTATCCTGCAAAGAAAGATTAGCCTTTTCCAAATTTTTAATTTTGGATTCATAAACTTCCCCTTGAAGCATATAGTCTTCTGCACAATGTCTGAGTCGTTGTTCTAGAGAATCAACCTTAGTCTGCAAAACACCATTATCTTCAAAACAAACATTATCAGAAATAGTAGACACATTACAATTAGCTTTTTTAAATTTTTCCTGCAAATCAATATTAGCTTTTTGTAATCTTTCACATTCTTTTGCAGAAAGTCTGTAAAGAAGAGCCCAATCACTATTGCTAACAACATACAAATTATCATCCTTTTCAAAATCAGATTTTGGTTTTGTAGATTTAGACGATTTAGCAATAAAATTATTATAACCAGACTCATGAACCATTATTGCACTCATAGGATCGTTAGCGTGAGCCTTGACGCTCCTTAACCAGCCCCCAGCGACTGATACCAATTGAGACAACACAAATAGTGCTAATCTAACAGTTCAATATTCAAACCACTTAAACAATATGCAGAAAGTAAATAACACGCAGAAATTTTTAACGTGGTAAAACCCAAATTGGGAAACGTCCACGGTTGTCCTCACGACAACAAATAAATCCACTAGATGAGAAGAGATTTACAAACCTATCAACTACCTGCAATCACTGCGAGTTGACACTCCTGGTTATCTCTAACACCTTGACTTCACCGGAGCACCTTGATGTACGCACAAGACACTCGACTTCTTGATGAATACACAAGAAGACTCGAAGCCGATCTATGAAGCAAGCTTACACCAGAGTTCCTTGATGAACACACAAGGATACTCGACTTCTTGATGAACACACAAGAAGACTCGAAGCTAAATCACATTCAATAATGAAGAAGAAGGTGAATAGGGAAGAAAGAAGAAGAAGATGAATGGGGAAGATAAAGATGAGTTCAATCACCAAAACAACCTAAACAAACTCCAAAACAAGATGAATTGAACGGCCAAAGAACTCACTAGTCCTTTGGAAAAGAAACCCTATTTATACTTAGGGTTGGAAACCAAGGAAAATGGGCCGAAATAGTGCAAATCGACTTTGGACGTTCGTACGTCGATATGACGTTCGAACGTCGCCACACAAAAATAAGCCTGCTGCCTACCATGACGTACGAACGCTCTAACTCGGTACGTACGTCTCCACACGAAACAAGTCTGCTGCCTACCATGACGTACGTACGCCCTAACTTGGTACGTACGTCCTGACCAAAACAAGTCTGCTGCCTACCATGACGTACGTACGTCCTAACTAGGTACGTACGTCCTAACACCAAATCTTCACTCTGACACAAAGACGCGAGAACACAGACTCGGGACGATGTGCGTACAACTAGGTTTTCCTAACAATGAACTCAAGGCGAGATAACCATGGACACTTTGTCACAAAATTGATGTCAAACCACTTCGTGCCGGTTTCAATCTCCCCCTTTGACATTGATTTTGTGACAAAAACCTATGACTCTAATAGCACTTATAAAACGTGCTTACAAACCCAAACCATGGCATTTATAAAACATGCCTACAAAAACACTCAAAGTAGAACACATACCAAGTCACCAATTCTTGACTTCCAGCTTGAGCAAGACACTTTAATCATCAGAGACCGAACGGAAGCAACAAGAAATTCTGAAACAATCAAATAGCCAACAGAAGTTCCTCGAACAACTCCCCCATACTTCATGAACTCCAAGGTTTAATACTCGAGGTTACCCAAAACTGTACATACACTTAGTGATCATCATCACTTTCACTCCATCATATATGTTCACTCCCCCATACATGTAGTATACCTGAAACATGACCCAAAACTGTACAACCTCTAAACATCAACACGTTCACTCCCCCATACGTGTAGCATACCTGAAACATAACCCAAAAATACACTAACAAGGAAGAAGAAGGTGTTAGTATTAGAGTCATAAATCTCCCCCTTTTTGTCACAAATGAAGCAAGGTAACAAAAGAAAGAGAAAAGATAAGTACCAAACCATAACAAATAAGATTAAAGAAGAAAAGTAAGAGAACAATCATGTTAACAACAAAAAGGATATGCAACGGAAGTCATAAAATAAACACTTGTTAACACGATGTCAATACAAAGAATTCTCCTCCTAAACAAAAGCATCACCTAAGTACAATGCATATGAGAAAGATGCACCTAGAACAAACAAACCAAATAAGGATATTTGAAACACACAAAGAACCAATCATACAAGGGTAGAAGAGAGTAAAGAGAAAACCATACCATAAATCTGGAATCCATGACACACAAAACTAAAAAACATGAGAGAGATCTAGGCATATAAATGAAGAAGAAGGAGTACCAACACAGACACAAGACACTGAATTCTTATATAGGTAACAGAGGGAAGAAAAGAAAACATAACATGAATCCCTGATAGAAACCAAGAGAATCCTATACATAGAAGAAAGAGTCAGGACACCAACAATCGGAACAAATGATTCACTAGAATATCACTTTAAACAACCGACCATAACCACCTGAGATAGATTCCAGAGAAACGACTTCATAGTAGCAAGATATTTAGAGAAAAAAGAGCAAACAAACAAAAAGGAAGAAATACCATACCTGATGAAATTGGGAAGGTACAATAAAGACCAAGAACCAAATAGTCAAACCTGGGAGAAATGTGTAAGAAAAGAATATGCGAAAAGAGAAAGAAGAAGAGATAAACAATAGTTAGTAGGAGATATGAAAAAGAATAGGGAAACCATGCATATTAGACACATCCAACAATATCCCATGACAAGACTACAGGAATATGAGTAACTGCAGAAAAAGATACGTAAAGTATAAGAAAATCCATTGAGAATCCATGGGGAAATCCAATCTGTACATGTTCCTGAAACAACTCATCCAACCACAAAAAAGAATTAGAGAATCTTATAAACAAGGATAAGAAAATATTATCCCAAACACAATGGAATAGAGACATAAAAGGAATAAACCTGTAAGCCCACCCCTAGTGAAACCCAAAAATTAGTTCAACATATGCCAAACAAGATAGACAATCATCAAGCTCAAAAAAAAAAAAACTTTAACTGAAGAATGAGCAAGGATTATCGATGTCACCAAGTCACAAAGCAACAATCCAACTTCAGAGTAAATTTCCTGCCAGAACACTAAGACTCCGATGACATGCCATACATTGTCAGAAAGATTAGAGAGTCAATAGAAGAGAATTGCTAACAATAGATGACCAAACTGAGCATATGCATCCCAAAGTAGAACAGTGGTAGCCCAAAACCATTGCATGAGGATTATTGCAGAAGACTACCAAGAACACATCTAATCAAACCTATTGCAGGAAAAAATAGGATCAACCAGGCACAAGAAGCAACAATAAGAGGATAGGCAAGTCTCATAAGCATTTAATCAAACACCAGCTAGCCAACAAGGTAATTCAAGAATATTAGCCCAACATAGAAAAGTATGATGAGAACCTATGAGAAAACATGAATCAATATAAATCATGACAACCGAATACACCAATAACATGATTTCATCACCAAAATATGCTTATGCATACCTTGTAGCCTTCTTAAAACAAATTGAGAACTATTACCTTCAGAAATCACATCAAACACATGTGATCCAATGACAAAAATAGAAAGCATGAAGTGTAAAACCAAATAATACTAACAATCTGACCTTAGTATGTCAATGAAACACCGACTGAAAAGAATTACCAAGGAATAGAACCAAAATAGAGTAAGCCATAAACACTTTCAGCAAGAACATCTACAAGAATCCAAAGGAATGGTGCCTCTACTCCTTTAAGCACGAGGAGGACGTGTGCCCGATGACGAAGCACCCTTGGAACCGGGTGTTACTTTGGTGGGAGTAGTCCGAGCGCGCTTAGGAGGCATGTCCTGCATAAACACAACATTAACCAAACTAACAAATGTAAGAGAAATGGCGAACCTAGCACAAGAAATGTGAGAATACCCATGTAGACATTTTATCGAACACATGGTGTGCAGAATCATGAAGTGTGCACACGATAACAACCAAGCAATGAGAATCGCACTAAACTTGTTAGACTAGGATAATGAAGAACCAAACACAAACAATAGCAAATAGAGGCTGCACCATATCTAAGAATCAATTTTAACGACAAAACTAACAACCCATATCCAACCATGTGAAGACTAACCTTAAGGACTAACTTTAATAGCAGAAAAACAAACCGAATAACTAACAACACAAACCATAATAAGAAGATAAAAGGAAAAGAACCGATGTACCATAGAAGTGAAGAGGAATACATCATGAACTTCCAAAAACAGTAGCCAATCCCAATCCGTACAAAAATAAGAGGCAATATATGGTGATAAGCAAAAGATTGAACAAATAAGAGAATTGAAGTGCATCATAAACTAAACCTCGGTGTGTGTAGATGCAATGCAATGCATAAAGAGAGAAAAAGTTCACCACTAGAACACACCCTTTGAAGACCTAGAATATAGAACCATCAACAAGAGACATACGATTAAATTAGTAAGTGAGCATAGAAGAAACAAACTTCAACCCCCTTTGAAACAAACGTTATGAGTAGAAGGCAAACGAATATAAATATGATCTTTCAAATGAAAACCAAGACATTAAAAAGGCAAAGGAATATAAACTTTGTATGCCTTATATAAAAAACAATGAACATGCGCTTGGATTTTTATTTTGCCGTATGTGGTGGAGTTTAGTCTACATCACTATAATGTCATTCCCGCGTGGGAGGGATTTTTGCCTCCATCTTTTCAAAAACACGAGGGTAGGGTGTAGCCTACATCTTTTTGACAAACACAAACTCAAGAAGTGCAATACCATGATAACGTGCAACACAAGAACTAACATCTCTTGAGTGCATCCGTCAACGGGTTCTTAGCCAACTGATATTGCATCAAAGACAATCAAATGGCTGGGGATAAAGTGAGTCATTGACCACTAACAAGAGTTGTAATAGGAAGATAAGAATGTTCAATAACACTAACAACAAGATGAACATTAACCAAAATAAAGGAGAGATAGCTCAAGATCACATAAATACTCGAGAGATAGAGAAGGTCTATGAGCTCAAAGAATATGTAAGTGGTTTCCAAAGACTCCCATTATGCAAGCATGCCGTGCACTGTGCAAACAAGCGAGGAAAAATGCATGATACATACCAAAACATACTTAAGAGTTCAGAAAGAGAAAACACCCAAACATATTGCAACTTATTTAAGACAATTGAATTAAACCAATATCTCAGAAAAGATGTAACCAACAACACATACATGGAATAAATAAAGAAAAATAGAAGGAATAACCAACTATGTATTCAGAGATGTAACATGATCTGCAAGCTAAACAAACAAAGCATAAAAAGTAGAAACACCAAACAAATAGCCTATGTGGTTAGAGAAATATGCAATTCAAATAACACAAGGCTAGAAACAACCTACATCATCCCAAATATGGGACACCACCAGACCTTTGCAAGTCCAGAAAAACCTTCAACTTATCTTTTCTTACCCATACTTGTTTAACACTAGGCGTGCACACCTTGGGAGTTGAAAAGATATGAGATCTCCCCTTAACAAGCTTTGCAATAGACTTGTCCTTAACTAATTCCACCTTAGTCTTTGACTTCCTTTTGTTGGAGTACCTGTTTTTCTTAAACCTATGACAATAGACATTAGAATTCCAAGGTCTAGAAAACGCACAAGAAGGAACATAAGAATCAACAAGATTATAATTAGAATGAACATGAGAATAACATTTAACATGTTGATTAAAATCCCAACAAAAGCTATCCAAATGACCAACTCTACCACAATAAGAACAATGAAAAACATTAGACTTACTCAAAGAATTCTTATAAGAAGATGTGGTAGTAGAAGATGAAACATGTATGTCACCATTGTATTTGTGACATGGTGCCTTGACAAGACCTGTACCTCCACTATGAGAACAAGATGTCTTACCAGCAAAAACACCAGTACCATTAGCCTTAGACTTAAACTTTTTGCCAGAAACATGCTGAAAAGTATTAGTATTAAGTCTAGTCTCAATAGGTGGGGTAGGTAAAAGGGCAGGCAAACTAGATTTTACAGGAGTAATCACACTAGATGAACTAGTAGAACTAGCAATAGGAGAATCAAATCTAGTTTTGTCCAAAACCTGCAATTGGAGTTGAGTAGACGTTAAATCGTTCTTTGTTACCTCATACTCCACCAATAGAGATTTGTATTTCTCATCGACCTCCTGATTGGCCTTCTCTAAAGCTGCAATTCTACATAATAAGTCAAGTTTTTCTTTGTCAAATAATTGAGAAATAGAAATTGCATCATCTGCAGCACAAGAAATTTGTTTTTCAAGAATCTCAATTTTATCCTGCAAAGAAAGATTAGCCTTTTCCAAATTTTTAATTTTGGATTCATAAACTTCCCCTTGAAGCATATAGTCTTCTGCACAATGTCTGAGTCGTTGTTCTAGAGAATCAACCTTAGTCTGCAAAACACCATTATCTTCAAAACAAACATTATCAGAAATAGTAGACACATTACAATTAGCTTTTTTAAATTTTTCCTGCAAATCAATATTAGCTTTTTGTAATCTTTCACATTCTTTTGCAGAAAGTCTGTAAAGAAGAGCCCAATCACTATTGCTAACAACATACAAATTATCATCCTTTTCAAAATCAGATTTTGGTTTTGTAGATTTAGACGATTTAGCAATAAAATTATTATAACCAGACTCATGAACCATTATTGCACTCATAGGATCGTTAGCGTGAGCCTTGACGCTCCTTAACCAGCCCCCAGCGACTGATACCAATTGAGACAACACAAATAGTGCTAATCTAACAGTTCAATATTCAAACCACTTAAACAATATGCAGAAAGTAAATAACACGCAGAAATTTTTAACGTGGTAAAACCCAAATTGGGAAACGTCCACGGTTGTCCTCACGACAACAAATAAATCCACTAGATGAGAAGAGATTTACAAACCTATCAACTACCTGCAATCACTGCGAGTTGACACTCCTGGTTATCTCTAACACCTTGACTTCACCGGAGCACCTTGATGTACGCACAAGACACTCGACTTCTTGATGAATACACAAGAAGACTCGAAGCCGATCTATGAAGCAAGCTTACACCAGAGTTCCTTGATGAACACACAAGGATACTCGACTTCTTGATGAACACACAAGAAGACTCGAAGCTAAATCACTATTCAATAATGAAGAAGAAGGTGAATAGGGAAGAAAGATGAAGAAGATGAATGGGGAAGATAAAGATGAGTTCAATCACCAAAACAACCTAAACAAACTCCAAAACAAGATGAATTGAACGGCCAAAGAACTCACTAGTCCTTTGGAAAAGAAACCCTATTTATACTTAGGGTTGGAAACCAAGGAAAATGGGCCGAAATAGTGCAAACCGACTTTGGACGTTCGTACGTCGATATGACGTTCGAACGTCGCCACACAAAAATAAGCCTGCTGCCTACCATGACGTACGAACGCTCTAACTCGGTACGTACGTCTCCACACGAAACAAGTCTGCTGCCTACCATGACGTACGTATGCCCTAACTTGGTACGTACGTCCTGACCAAAACAAGTCTGCTGCCTACCATGACGTACGTACGTCCTAACTAGGTACGTACGTCCTAACACCAAATCTTCACTCTGACACAAAGACGCGAGAACACAGACTCGGGACGATGTGCGTACAACTAGGTTTTCCTAACAATGAACTCAAGGCGAGATAACCATGGACACTTTGTCACAAAATTGATGTCAAACCACTTCGTGCCGGTTTCAATCTCCCCCTTTGACATTGATTTTGTGACAAAAACCTATGACGATAATAGCACTTATAAAACGTGCTTACAAACCCAAACCATGGCATTTATAAAACATGCCTACAAAAACACTCAAAGTAGAACACATACCAAGTCACCAATTCTTGACTTCCAGCTTGAGCAAGACACTTTAATCATCAGAGACCGAACGGAAGCAACAAGAAATTCTGAAACAATCAAATAGCCAACAGAAGTTCCTCGAACAACTCCCCCATACTTCATGAACTCCAAGGTTTAATACTCGAGGTTACCCAAAACTGTACATACACTTAGTGATCATCATCACTTTCACTCCATCATATATGTTCACTCCCCCATACATGTAGTATACCTGAAACATGACCCAAAACTGTACAACCTCTAAACATCAACACGTTCACTCCCCCATACGTGTAGCATACCTGAAACATAACCCAAAAATACACTAACAAGGAAGAAGAAGGTGTTAGTATTAGAGTCATAAATCTCCCCCTTTTTGTCACAAATGAAGCAAGGTAACAAAAGAAAGAGAAAAGATAAGTACCAAACCATAACAAATAAGATTAAAGAAGAAAAGTAAGAGAACAATCATGTTAACAACAAAAAGGATATGCAACGGAAGTCATAAAATAAACACTTGTTAACACGATGTCAATACAAAGAATTCTCCTCCTAAACAAAAGCATCACCTAAGTACAATGCATATGAGAAAGATGCACCTAGAACAAACAAACCAAATAAGGATATTTGAAACACACAAAGAACCAATCATACAAGGGTAGAAGAGAGTAAAGAGAAAACCATACCATAAATCTGGAATCCATGACACACAAAACTAAAAAACATGAGAGAGATCTAGGCATATAAATGAAGAAGAAGGAGTACCAACACAGACACAAGACACTGAATTCTTATATAGGTAACAGAGGGAAGAAAAGAAAACATAACATGAATCCCTGATAGAAACCAAGAGAATCCTATACATAGAAGAAAGAGTCAGGACACCAACAATCGGAACAAATGATTCACTAGAATATCACTTTAAACAACCGACCATAACCACCTGAGATAGATTCCAGAGAAACGACTTCATAGTAGCAAGATATTTAGAGAAAAAAGAGCAAACAAACAAAAAGGAAGAAATACCATACCTGATGAAATTGGGAAGGTACAATAAAGACCAAGAACCAAATAGTCAAACCTGGGAGAAATGTGTAAGAAAAGAATATGCGAAAAGAGAAAGAAGAAGAGATAAACAATAGTTAGTAGGAGATATGAAAAAGAATAGGGAAACCATGCATATTAGACACATCCAACAATATCCCATGACAAGACTACAGGAATATGAGTAACTGCAGAAAAAGATACGTAAAGTATAAGAAAATCCATTGAGAATCCATGGGGAAATCCAATCTGTACATGTTCCTGAAACAACTCATCCAACCACAAAAAAGAATTAGAGAATCTTATAAACAAGGATAAGAAAATATTATCCCAAACACAATGGAATAGAGACATAAAAGGAATAAACCTGTAAGCCCACCCCTAGTGAAACCCAAAAATTAGTTCAACATATGCCAAACAAGATAGACAATCATCAAGCTCAAAAAAAAAAAAACTTTAACTGAAGAATGAGCAAGGATTATCGATGTCACCAAGTCACAAAGCAACAATCCAACTTCAGAGTAAATTTCCTGCCAGAACACTAAGACTCCGATGACATGCCATACATTGTCAGAAAGATTAGAGAGTCAATAGAAGAGAATTGCTAACAATAGATGACCAAACTGAGCATATGCATCCCAAAGTAGAACAGTGGTAGCCCAAAACCATTGCATGAGGATTATTGCAGAAGACTACCAAGAACACATCTAATCAAACCTATTGCAGGAAAAAATAGGATCAACCAGGCACAAGAAGCAACAATAAGAGGATAGGCAAGTCTCATAAGCATTTAATCAAACACCAGCTAGCCAACAAGGTAATTCAAGAATATTAGCCCAACATAGAAAAGTATGATGAGAACCTATGAGAAAACATGAATCAATATAAATCATGACAACCGAATACACCAATAACATGATTTCATCACCAAAATATGCTTATGCATACCTTGTAGCCTTCTTAAAACAAATTGAGAACTATTACCTTCAGAAATCACATCAAACACATGTGATCCAATGACAAAAATAGAAAGCATGAAGTGTAAAACCAAATAATACTAACAATCTGACCTTAGTATGTCAATGAAACACCGACTGAAAAGAATTACCAAGGAATAGAACCAAAATAGAGTAAGCCATAAACACTTTCAGCAAGAACATCTACAAGAATCCAAAGGAATGGTGCCTCTACTCCTTTAAGCACGAGGAGGACGTGTGCCCGATGACGAAGCACCCTTGGAACCGGGTGTTTCTTTGGTGGGAGTAGTCCGAGCGCGCTTAGGAGGCATGTCCTGCATAAACACAACATTAACCAAACTAACAAATGTAAGAGAAATGGCGAACCTAGCACAAGAAATGTGAGAATACCCATGTAGACATTTTATCGAACACATGGTGTGCAGAATCATGAAGTGTGCACACGATAACAACCAAGCAATGAGAATCGCACTAAACTTGTTAGACTAGGATAATGAAGAACCAAACACAAACAATAGCAAATAGAGGCTGCACCATATCTAAGAATCAATTTTAACGACAAAACTAACAACCCATATCCAACCATGTGAAGACTAACCTTAAGGACTAACTTTAATAGCAGAAAAACAAACCGAATAACTAACAACACAAACCATAATAAGAAGATAAAAGGAAAAGAACCGATGTACCATAGAAGTGAAGAGGAATACATCATGAACTTCCAAAAACAGTAGCCAATCCCAATCCGTACAAAAATAAGAGGCAATATATGGTGATAAGCAAAAGATTGAACAAATAAGAGAATTGAAGTGCATCATAAACTAAACCTCGGTGTGTGTAGATGCAATGCAATGCATAAAGAGAGAAAAAGTTCACCACTAGAACACACCCTTTGAAGACCTAGAATATAGAACCATCAACAAGAGACATACGATTAAATTAGTAAGTGAGCATAGAAGAAACAAACTTCAACCCCCTTTGAAACAAACGTTATGAGTAGAAGGCAAACGAATATAAATATGATCTTTCAAATGAAAACCAAGACATTAAAAAGGCAAAGGAATATAAACTTTGTATGCCTTACATAAAAAACAATGAACATGCGCTTGGATTTTTATTTTGCCGTATGTGGTGGAGTTTAGTCTACATCACTCTAATGTCATTCCCGCGTGGGAGGGATTTTTGCCTCCATCTTTTCAAAAACACGAGGGTAGGGTGTAGCCTACATCTTTTTGACAAACACAAACTCAAGAAGTGCAATACCATGATAACGTGCAACACAAGAACTAACATCTCTTGAGTGCATCCGTCAGAGCATGACCCTCACAACCCCAACGGGTTCTTAGCCAACTGATATTGCATCAAAGACAATCAAATGGCTGGGGATAAAGTGAGTCATTGACCACTAACAAGAGTTGTAATAGGAAGATAAGAATGTTCAATAACACTAACAACAAGATGAACATTAACCAAAATAAAGGAGAGATAGCTCAAGATCACATAAATACTCGAGAGATAGAGAAGGTCTATGAGCTCAAAGAATATGTAAGTGGTTTCCAAAGACTCCCATTATGCAAGCATGCCGTGCACTGTGCAAACAAGCGAGGAAAAATGCATGATACATACCAAAACATACTTAAGAGTTCAGAAAGAGAAAACACCCAAACATATTGCAACTTATTTAAGACAATTGAATTAAACCAATATCTCAGAAAAGATGTAACCAACAACACATACATGGAATAAATAAAGAAAAATAGAAGGAATAACCAACTATGTATTCAGAGATGTAACATGATCTGCAAGCTAAACAAACAAAGCATAAAAAGTAGAAACACCAAACAAATAGCCTATGTGGTTAGAGAAATATGCAATTCAAATAACACAAGGCTAGAAACAACCTACATCATCCCAAATATGGGACACCACCAGACCTTTGCAAGTCCAGAAAAACCTTCAACTTATCTTTTCTTACCCATACTTGTTTAACACTAGGCGTGCACACCTTGGGAGTTGAAAAGATATGAGATCTCCCCTTAACAAGCTTTGCAATAGACTTGTCCTTAACTAATTCCACCTTAGTCTTTGACTTCCTTTTGTTGGAGTACCTGTTTTTCTTAAACCTATGACAATAGACATTAGAATTCCAAGGTCTAGAAAACGCACAAGAAGGAACATAAGAATCAACAAGATTATAATTAGAATGAACATGAGAATAACATTTAACATGTTGATTAAAATCCCAACAAAAGCTATCCAAATGACCAACTCTACCACAATAAGAACAATGAAAAACATTAGACTTACTCAAAGAATTCTTATAAGAAGATGTGGTAGTAGAAGATGAAACATGTATGTCACCATTGTATTTGTGACATGGTGCCTTGACAAGACCTGTACCTCCACTATGAGAACAAGATGTCTTACCAGCAAAAACACCAGTACCATTAGCCTTAGACTTAAACTTTTTGCCAGAAACATGCTGAAAAGTATTAGTATTAAGTCTAGTCTCAATAGGTGGGGTAGGTAAAAGGGCAGGCAAACTAGATTTTACAGGAGTAATCACACTAGATGAACTAGTAGAACTAGCAATAGGAGAATCAAATCTAGTTTTGTCCAAAACCTGCAATTGGAGTTGAGTAGACGTTAAATCGTTCTTTGTTACCTCATACTCCACCAATAGAGATTTGTATTTCTCATCGACCTCCTGATTGGCCTTCTCTAAAGCTGCAATTCTACATAACAAGTCAAGTTTTTCTTTGTCAAATAATTGAGAAATAGAAATTGCATCATCTGCAGCACAAGAAATTTGTTTTTCAAGAATCTCAATTTTATCCTGCAAAGAAAGATTAGCCTTTTCCAAATTTTTAATTTTTGATTCATAAACTTCCCCTTGAAGCATATAGTCTTCTGCACAATGTCTGAGTCGTTGTTCTAGAGAATCAACCTTAGTCTGCAAAACACCATTATCTTCAAAACAAACATTATCAGAAATAGTAGACACATTACAATTAGCTTTTTTAAATTTTTCCTGCAAATCAATATTAGCTTTTTGTAATCTTTCACATTCTTTTGCAGAAAGTCTGTAAAGAAGAGCTCAATCACTATTGCTAACAACATACAAATTATCATCCTTTTCAAAATCAGATTTTGGTTTTGTAGATTTAGACGATTTAGCAATAAAATTATTATAACCAGACTCATGAACCATTATTGCACTCATAGGATCGTTAGCGTGAGCCTTGACGCTCCTTAACCAGCCCCCAGCGACTGATACCAATTGAGACAACACAAATAGTGCTAATCTAACAGTTCAATATTCAAACCACTTAAACAATATGCAGAAAGTAAATAACACGCAGAAATTTTTAACGTGGTAAAACCCAAATTGGGAAACGTCCACGGTTGTCCTCACGACAACAAATAAATCCACTAGATGAGAAGAGATTTACAAACCTATCAACTACCTGCAATCACTGCGAGTTGACACTCCTGGTTATCTCTAACACCTTGACTTCACCGGAGCACCTTGATGTACGCACAAGACACTCGACTTCTTGATGAACACACAAGAAGACTCGAAGCCGATCTATGAAGCAAGCTTACACCAGAGTTCCTTGATGAACACACAAGGATACTCGACTTCTTGATGAACACACAAGAAGACTCGAAGCTAAATCACTATTCAATAATGAAGAAGAAGGTGAATAGGGAAGAAAGAAGAAGAAGATGAATGGGGAAGAAGAAGATGAGTTCAATCACCAAAACAACCTAAACAAACTCCAAAACAAGATGAATTGAACGGCCTAAGAACTCACTAGTCCTTTGGAAAAGAAACCCTATTTATACTTAGGGTTGGAAACCAAGGAAAATGGGCCGAAATAGTGCAAACCGACTTTGGACGTTCGTACGTCGATATGACGTTCGAACGTCGCCACACAAAAATAAGCCTGCTGCCTACCATGACGTACGAACGCTCTAACTCGGTACGTACGTCTCCACACGAAACAAGTCTGCTGCCTACCATGACGTACGTACGCCCTAACTTGGTACGTACGTCCTGACCAAAACAAGTCTGCTGCCTACCATGACGTACGTACGTCCTAACTAGGTACGTACGTCCTAACACCAAATCTTCACTCTGACACAAAGACGCGAGAACACAGACTCGGGACGATGTGCGTACAACTAGGTTTTCCTAACAATGAACTCAAGGCGAGATAACCATGGACACTTTGTCACAAAATTGATGTCAAACCACTTCGTGCCGGTTTCAGACACCAACACACTTCAAGATAATATGCAATGAATCACCATCATATGATAATCAACGAGAACATGAAGCTTTGACAATAAGAGACGAGACGGAAGCAATGCAATCCATAAACCAATCAGAGAATCAACAGAAGCTTTTAGGAACTACTCCCCCATACTTCATGAACTCCAAAAATGGATATTTGTGTTCCCCCACAAGTGTAGCATACGTGAAACATGACCCAAGATACACTAACAAAGAAGAAGAAGATGTTAGTATTAGAGTCATAAATCTCCCCCTTTTTGTCACAAATGATGTAAGGTGACAAAGGAAAGAGAAAACAAAAAAAAACGAACCATAACAAATAAGAGAAGAAGAAGAGAAAAAGAACAATCATGTTAACAACAACAAAAAGGATATGCAACGGAAGCCATAAAATAAACACTTGTTAACACGATGTCAATACAAAGAATTCTCCCCCTACACAAAAACTCCACCTAAATGCAATTCATATGAGAAAGATGCACCTAGAACAAACAAACCAAATAAGAATATTTGAAACACACAAAGAACCATGCATACAAGGGTAGAAGAGAGTATATGCAAGCTCAATTAAAACAAGATACTTAGTAAAGATGAATAAACTTGGTTTCATTAAACAAAGTACGCACCAATCAAAAATTAAGATAAGAAACCAAACATCTACTAGAAATGCATCATACAAACATCCTTGGTGTGTGGGAAAGCTAAAGAAAACACAAAGAGAGTCATTTTCACACCTCACTCACAAACCATAAGAACACTCAAAACAACTAGTATTCACCATTAGAAGGATTTCACTTCACAAACGCCTAAACAGACACAGGGAAATGCACTTACAACCATTATTTTTTTTTTTTTTTTTTTGTGTGTGCATAAATTAACATGTGAAAGGGATTTTTACCTTCATCTTTTGCAACATGTGGTAGGGTGTTGCCTACATCTTTTAAAATTACTTCCCCTTGAAAAACAAACTTAAAGTAGTGCAACATCATGGTAACGTGCAACACAAGAACTAACATCTCTTGAGTGCATCCATCATTGCATGACCCTCACGACCCCAACGGGTAAATATACCAAATGATTTTTGTCTCAAGAAGATCAAAAGGCTGGGAATTTTATGAATTGTTGACCACTACCACACCGCCTTCATACTAATAATCAAGATAATATAAGAAGGCATGCATACGTATATTTCCAACTAATGATTATTCTAGAAGTTCATCATGTTCAAAAGATGGAAAAAGATATGCAAACAAACTCTCAAAGTGCAACCTAGCCGTGCATAGTGTAAGCAAGCAATGATATATGCATGAGACACAACTAGATAAACATTGGTCTAAAATCTAAACATGAGAGCACATGCGTATGCTAAGTATAATAAAATAGTTATATTCATGAGCACTAAGCATACACGTATGATTGAAAGCAATAGACGAATCTAATCATATATACAACATATGTGTATTCCAAACACCCATAACAAGGTAAACCACAAAGTTTTTTTTTCCTTAAATAACTTTTTTTTTTTTTTTTTTTGAGTAGGATGATATTCAACCCAAACAAACAAAACATGCATAAACAGAAAGACAAAAACACCAAACAAATAGCCTATGTGAATAGAAAAATATGCAATTAAAATAACACAAGGCTAGAAACAAACTACATCATCCCAAATATGGGACACCACAAGACCTTTGCAAGTCTAGAAAAATCTTCAACTTATCCTTTCATACCCATACTTGTTTAACACTAGGCGTGCACACCTTGGCAGTTGAAAAGATATGAGATTTCCCCTTAACAAGTTTTTCAATAGATTTGTCCTTAACTAATTCCACCTTAGTCTTTGACTTCCTTTTGTTGGAGTGCCTGTTTTTCTTAAACCTATGAGAAGAAGCATTAAAAGTCCGAGGTCTAGAAAACGCATAAGAAGGAACATAAGAATCAACATGATTATAACGATGAGGAACACGAGAATAGGATGCAACATGTTGATTAAAATCCCAACAAAAGATATTCAAATGACCAACTCTACCACAATAAGAACAATGAAAAACATCAGAATGTCTCAAAGAGGTTTTATAAGAAGATAAGGCAATAGTGGGTTAAACATGTATGTCACCATTGTGTTTGTGACATTGTCCCTTAACAAAACCTGTACCTCCAGTATGAGAACAAGATGTCTACCAGCAAAAATAACCTCACCATTAGCCTTAGACTTAAATTTTATGCGAGAAACATGCTGAAACGTATTAGTATTAAGTCTAGTCTTTGTAGGAGGGGTAGGCAAAAGGGCAGGCAAACTAGATTTTACAGAAGTAGTCACACTAGATGGTCTAGTAGAACTAGCAATAGGAGAGTCTAATTTAGTTTTGTCCAAAACCTGCAATTGGAGTTGAGTAGACATTAAATCGTTCTTTGTTACCTCATACTCCACCAATAGAGATTTGTATTTCTCATCGACTTCCTGATTGGCCTTCTCTAAACCTGCAATTCTACATAACAAGTCAAGTTTTTCTTTGTCAAATAATTGAGAAATAGAAATTGCATCATCTGCAATAGAAAGAATTTGTTTTTCAAGAGTCTCAATTTTATCCTACAAAGTAAGATTAGCTTTTTCCAATTTTTTGATTTTGGAATTATAAACTTCCAATTGAATCATATAGTCTTCAGTCTTCTACACAATATCTGAGTCATTGTTCTAGAGAATCAATCTTAGTCTGCAAAACACCATTATCTTCAAAACAAAAATTATCAGAAATAGTAGACAAATTACAATTAGCTTTATTCATCATAATTGCACCAAAAGGATCTACGCGTGAGCCATTACGCTCCATAACAATCGCTCTGCGACTGATACCATTTGAAAACCAAATATGTGCAATATGATACTAAAACAAACAAGAATAAAGCAGTAAACAAGTAAAGAACACACGATATTTTTAACGTGGTAAAACCCAATATGGGAAACGTCCACGGTTGTCCTCGCGACAACAAATAAATCCACTAGATGAAAAGAGATGTACAAACATATCAACTACCTGCAATCACTGCGAGTTGACATTACTGGTTATCTCTAACACCTTGACTTCACCAGAGTACCTTGATGTATGCACAAGACACACGACTTCTTGATGAACACACAAGAAGACTCGAAGTCGATCTATGAAACAAGCTTACACCAGAGTTCCTTGATGAACACACAAGGATACTCGACTTCTTGATGAACACACAAGAAGACTCGAAGTTGATCTCAATATTCAATAAGGAAGAAGAAGATGAATGGGGAAGAAGAGAATGAGTTCAATCACAAAATAACGTAAACCAAAACCTAAACAAACTCCAAGACCAGAGATGAATTGGATGGCCAGAGAACTGACTTGTTCTTTGGTAGAAAACCCTATTTATAGTTAGGGTTTGGAAAAGAGAGAAAATGGGCCGAAAACATGAAAACCATATGACGATGTATGAACGCCCTAACTAGGTATGTACGTCCCTGAACCAAAAAGCGATATGTTGAACTCAATGTACGTACGTCCTAACTAGGTTCGTACGTCCTAACACAAAGGAAAACTTCTACCCAACTCTACGTATGTACGTCCTAACTAGGTACGTATGTCCTGGAACAAACAACAACCTGACAGACTTTGAACGAGAGTAAGAAGACACGGGACGACGCTCACACATCAAGGTACTTCCTAATAATGACGTCAAGGCGAGATAACCTCAGACACTCCTAACCTAGTCACAAACATAAGTGAAAATGTCGTTTAAACGCGGATATCCGACCTCCCAAAAAACGATATATTCCGCGAATATCCGACCTCCCATGTCGGATATGGGAGTTTTGGTAAATTCAAATGTACCGGAATTTTTCGCGGATATTCGGGAATATTCGCGAAAAATTCGGAAAATTGGGAGGTTTTCTGCACTTTTCGTGTTTTTCTTCTGTTTCAATATATAAACTTATAATTAAAAGAAAAACATACATTATAAATTAAACACACGACAAATCATACAAGGAAGCTAAGGCGGAACTATTACACAAGATAGTTTTACTCATAGGTGAAAAAATCGTAAATATCGGGCGGATATTCATATAACTTTTATATGTTTCTAATACAAGAACTAAACACAAACAACCTCATTACAACTCAACCCATAGTTTTATTTTAATAATCAAAATAAAAGACATGCTAACCCCAGAATGATAGACGCCCCATGTCAAACCGATAAGCTTTGAGTCGCATACGTGTGGGGACGAACTCAGTACTGTAATATTCCCATAACATTGTTTGCTCGTACGATCTGAATTGGTCAATATGCATATCATATGCATCTTGATCCATACAATACGAAGCAAATGATTCAAAGATAGGAAATCTCGAGTATTGTTGAACCGGCATTAATGTATCAACTGACTGCACGTCCGACCCACTTGTCATTGCGGCCAACCAACTCCCTATATTAGGAAACCAAGAACCACTGGAATCTGGTTGGGTTTAGTAGGTTGGTAGGATGGTACACTAGAATCATCACTTTGGGAGGTTCCCATGTTACCATAAGAAAAATGAGGGTAAACATAGGTAGGTTGGATGTTGCTTTGAGAATAAGGGAGGTTCTACGAACCTTGGGAAGAAAACTGGTCAGGAATGTTCCATGAACCTTGGGAAGATACTCTAGATGATTTTGTTTTCGTTTTAGGATGCGGTCTTTTCTGTTGAGGTCGTTTTCCTTCTCTTGGTTGTTGCCATGCAGCATGGTCTCCATCTTGGGTTGCAAAAAGAAATTGAGACTCCCCCGTAAAATGAATCGCTTTTGGGGTGCGCTCTCTTAGTGAATCACTGGCTTCTGATCCTCCCCTTTGACGACCAACATGTACGTTTTGGTCGCCATCTCCATCATCATCATCGAAAGGTGAACGTGAACGTAGAACTGATTTACTTCTGAACAGGTCACTACCATCACCACGAATATTGGTGATGAAGTTCGTCGCGAAAGTTTCCAAACGTCTAGTGCCGTTTGGATCTTTTTTTGATAATCTCATCGAAAATTCTAGTTCGGGGGGAATAAAAAATAAATGTGATAATTTCATAATCGAAAATATCGTAAATTTTGTAAATTTCGGTTTTTGCCGAATATTTCACGAATATCCGATAAATTCCAAACGGCATGAGGTGTTTTAAATTTCGTTTATATGTCGTATGCCGTACCGATCCGAATAGCCAAAAAACGGAATATTTCATGAATATCCGGACGGCAAATTCGATTTTTTCACCTATGGTCACAAAATGATGTCAAACAACTGAATGCCGGTTTCACTGTTTTCATGTCAAGATTGGTTATGGCTGCATGTGTTTCCCATGGTTTGAGAATTGGACATTAATATATAAAGGGATTACATATACAATACAATTGATTTTTAGTTTGTTACTCGAAAATTCAAACTCTTTTTTGTTTTAGAGATAATTAATTTTTTTTTGAGATATTAGAGTAAACCAAAAATATAGTAGATTTTCTTTACAACTTCGAAATCCATTATGGTCATATCTCGGATGAAAACCTGAATTAAAGCGAGCAGTCACCAACTGCATAACTCATAGAGGGGTCAACTCATATAAAACTCCACCAGATCTAGCAGATAGCATCTCTTTTTCAAGATAGCTGAAATGAAAAAGCTTAAATGTATTTCACCTCAAAAAATATGAAAGAAAATTTTAATCTTTTGGGTCATTTTGTCAATACACCCCATTTTTTGTTCACGTTTGGCTAATACACCCTATAAGTCTCAAAATTAGGTTTTCCACCCTATTTAACAGATTGACTCAGTTAAAAGAAACAGTAAACTAATATTGACTGGTCAAACCCCTAAAGTGACCTAAATATCTAGGTTGTCTCGAATTGATCTAAACCGTTAATCAAATTACTTTTCTCAGATCTAATCTCAGTCGTCGATTCTAAGCAATATACATTCGATGATTGAAAATCCCAACTTGATTTATTGAAGTTACGTTCTTCTTTCTAACTCACTCAATCATTGACAAATATTTTATGCAATTTTGATTGATTAATTGAATACCAGTTCCAATCCAATCCCCGCCCCCTTTAGTCCAGTTGATTCCATGGTAATAGTAGTACAAGAAGAAGAATAAGAAGAAGAGGGATTGTTAATTTATTCAATAAATCCACCATGATAATCAGAACAAGAAATTGATTGTTCTATTTCTATAACTCTAACAAAATGATTACAACTATAACACCAATATGAAAATCCTGTTGAGGCCATTAATATCTTTACAAAACCTTAAAACTAAAATTGAGCTGAGAAGAAAGAATGAAATTGAAAGAAAGCTTAGCTTTCAAGTTGATGAGAAGACTTTATTAATAAAAGTGGGATTTCGCTCTCTTGTCCGTTGTTGAAGTCGTCCAAGATTCAGCTGATAGGTTCGTTTCTTTTTTTTATAATTAAAAGTTGTATATTATTATCTGTCTGGGTTTTGTGTGTGAAATAAAGTAATTTTGTTATTCATTTTAGGGGTTTGACAGGTCAACATTGGTAGATTGTTTCTTTTAGCTGGGTCAATCTATTAAATGGTGTAGAAAACCTAATTTTCAGACGGGAAATTTGGTCAAAACCCCCCACATTTTGTCCAACTTTGGCAAGAACCCCCCAAAGTTGAAATTTTTGGCCTAAACCCCCCTCCTCCGTTAGACCCCCCCCCCCCCCCCCCCCCCCCACCATTTTCCATCCAAATTTAATTTTTTTCCCTATTATACCCCCAGTTCAAACTATTGGTCAAAACCCCCTAAATTTCACTTAACAGATCTAAACAAACAGAAGTTAATTGTTGTAACAGAATATCTATTTGCGTAAACCCCCCCGATAATTCAAAAACTTACCAAATTACCAGCTCCACGTGTTGTCCATCCAACGGTTAGGGAATATACAGTGAAGAAAGAAAAAAGAAGAAATTGGAAGAAGAAGAAGAAAGAAGAAATTGGAAGAAGAACAATGGAAATTTGGGAATAAAAGTGAAGAAAGAAGGAGAAGAAGAAGAAGAAGAATGTTGTGTGCTGAAAATGGCGATGTAGGTATTTATGACAACTCAGCTACAACGGTTATATTCCCTAACCGTTGGATGGACGACAATCGGAGCTGGTAATTTGGTAAGTTTTTGAATTATCGGGGGGTTTACACAAATAGATATTCTGTTACAACAGTTAACTTCTGTTTGTTTAGATCTGTTAAGTGAAATTTAGGGGGTTTTGACTAATAGTTTGAACTGGGGGTATAATAGGGAAAAAATAAAATTTGGATGGAAAATGGTGGGGGGGTCTAACGGAGGGGGGTTTAGGCCAAAAACTTCAACTTTGGGGGGTTCTTGCCAAAGTTAGACAAAATGTGGGGGGTTTTGACCAAATTTCCCTTTTCAGTCTTATAGAGTGTATTGGCCAAACGTGAACAAAAATGCGAGGGGGGGTGCATTGATAAAATGACCCTAATCTTTTAGACTATCACGCAATCTGATTTTTTTTATTCACTAATGCAATGTACTAAATTTTGATTTTAATGTGTAACAAATTTCTTACTGATAATGCAATCCACAATTCACCAACTAAAAAAAATGTAATCCACAATTACTGTTTGTGGATCACCCAAAACCTGCATTTTTCTAAGGGTATTATTGTCCTTTTATTTTAACAGAAGGCAGAGTCATGGATAATTGACAACGTTTTCACATAATTGACTAATTTGGGCCATTAATGTATAAAGGGATCACACATACTGTACAATACAATTGATTTTAGTTTGTTAGTCGAAAATTCAAACTCTATTACGTTTTAGGGATAAATTTTTTTTTAGATATTAGAACTAAAAATGTTGTAGATTTTCTTTACATCTTTGTACCCATGCCATATCCATTTTGGAGATAGTTGGAATGTTGGCGAAATAGGTGAAATTAAAATAAATTTCACCTCAAAAAATGAAAGAAAATTTTATTCTTTTAAACCATCGCAGATCAGAGTTTTTTCATTCACTAATGCAATCTACTAATAAATAAAACTTTTTTTTGAAAAAATAATCAAAAAAGTCTAAGTAAATAAAATCAACTAATAAATAAAAAATTAATTAAATAAAAATTAATTTAGAATTTTATTTATTAATATAAATTTTTATTTTATTTTAAAAAGTCCATGTTAGCATAACACATGGACAAAATTTGCCACGTTTTTTTTTTTATGACCCATTGCCCAATTGACTCTCGATCCCTTTTTTGAATTCCTCCCATTAAACCATGATGCCTTTCCACAAACTAATTCCATGATGTCCACAGATCTCTTTAGGCCACCAGTTGTTTCTACCTCGACCATATTTTGCATCAATCACCTCTTTCCATAGAGCCCCTTTAGTATGACTTAACGGTCCCGTTAGAAAATTACCCATGTTAGTATGACTTAACGGCCGCGTTAGAAAAATTGAACAAAAAATATTGGGAGGCCAAAAATTGGTTGAAATTGAAAAGTGCATTACCTAAATTGAGAGAGAATTTGAAGTCGGTTGCCTAAAAATGACAAATCACAAAAATACGTTGCCTACATTATTAAATATAAGTGGTCCTCTAAATAATCTCTCGTTCATCTTCTCTGTTTTGCAATTGAGTGTAAGTTTGTAATCTTTAAGCGGTTTATAGCAATTTATTCTATTTCCTTAAGTACTAAGTGATAAACGTGCATGTTTACCAAATTTAAATGAATTTTTGGTAAGTTTTGGAGAGTTACAACTTTTTGAGTACATTGCTCAGCCGTCAAAATTGCATTCTCATGAGTTCTGTTTTCATGTCAAAATTGGTCATGGCTCCATGTGTTCCCCACGGATTGAGAATTGGACATTAATATATAAAAGGATTACATATACTAATACAATTGATTTTTATTCGCACTACAAAGCAGGGTTGCTTAACTTGGTCGTGCTAACATTTAGTAATTGGTCTTTTTTTAGTTTGTTACTAAAAAAAATTCAAACTCTATTGAGATATTGGAGTTAACTAAAGATGAATAGATTTTATTGGACCAGTAAACTCATATACAACTCAAGCAAATTGTATCTTTTTTTTTTTTTTGAGATAGGGAGATGTTTGCGAAACAGCTGAAATAAATTTCACCTTAAAAAAATAAGATTTTTTTTTTATTCTTTTAGACTATCACCCAATCAGAGTTTTTTCATTCACTAATGCAATGTACTAAATTTTGATTTTGATGTGTAACAAATTTGTAACTGATAATGCAATCCTTAATTCACCAAATAAAAAAAAAATGCAATCCACAAGTACTGTTTGTCAGGGATCACCCAAAACATGCAATTTATACGGTCTGGACAATGTACTCATCTATTTTGAAACGAAGTGATTGGTTGAAATAAAGTGTTAAGACGTTAAGTGATACTCTAATTCTCTGTAATTCTAGATGAAACTGGCATTCGGTTGTTTGACATTATTTTGTGACTTGGTGTGTCCGAGGTTATCTCGCCTTCATCTCATTATTAGGAATACCTTGAAGTGTGAGCGTCGTCCCAAGTATTCTTTCTCTCATCTCAAGTCTGTCAGTATGTTGTTTGGTACAGTACGTACGTACCTAGTTAGGATGTACGTACGTAGGGTTGGGCAGATCTTTTATTTTTGGTTAGGATGTACGTACTTCCTGTTCAACAGATCACTTTTTCGTTCAGGGACGTACGTACCTAGTTAGGGCATACGTACGTCATCTTATGGTTTTCTTGTTTTTGGCCCATTTTCTCTTTTCCAAACCCTAACTATAAATATTGTTTTCTACCAAAGAACAAACTTGTTCTTTGGTCGTCCAATTGAAGTCTTCTTCTTGAGTTTGTTTAGGTTTGTTTAGGTGATTGAACTCATCCTCTTCTTCTTCCTTATTGAATATTGAGATCAGCTTCGAGTCTTCTTGTGTGTTCATCAAGAAGTCGAGTATCCTTGTGTGCTCATCAAGGAACTCTGGTGTAAGCTTGCTTCATAGATCGGCTTCGAGTCTTCTTGTGTGTTCATCAAGAAGTCGAGTGTCTTGTGCGTACATCAAGGTACTCTGGTGAAGTCAAGGTGTTAAAGATAACCAGTAGTGTCAACTCGCAGTGATTGCAGGTAGTTGATAGGTTTGTACATCTTTTTTCATCTAGTGGATTTATTTGTTGTCGCAAGGACAACCGTGGACGTTTCCTATATTGGGTTTTACCACGTTAAAAATATCGTGTGTTCTTTACTTGTTTATCGCTTTATTGTTTGCTTTACTGTTGTTATATTGCATATATTGGGTTTTCAATTGGTATCAGTCGCAGGGCGATTGTTATGGAGCATAATGGCTCACGTGTAGATCCTTTTGGTGCAATTATGATGAATAAACTAATTGTAATTTGTCTACTATTTCTGATAATTTTTTTTTTAAAGATAATAGTGTTTTGCAGACTAAGGTTGATTCTCTAGAACAACGACTCAGATATTGTGCAGAAGACTATATGATTCAAGGGGAAGTTTTTGATTCCAAAATCAAAAAATTGGAAAAGGCTAATCTTACTTTGTAGGATAAAATTGAGACTCTTGAAAAACAAATTCTTTCTGTTGCAGATGATGCAATTTCTTTTCTCAATTATTTGACAAAGAAAATCTTGACATGTTATGTAGAATTGCAGCTTTAGAGAAGGCCAATCAGGAAGTCGATGAGAAATACAAATCTCTATTGGTGGAATATGAGGTAACAAAGAACGATTTAACGTCTACTCAACTCCAATTGCAGGTTTTGGACAAAACTAAATTTGACTCTCCTATTGCTAGTTCTACTAGACCATCTAGTGTGACTACTTCTGTAAAATCTAGTTTGCCTGCCCTTTTGCCTACCCCTCCTACAAAGACTAGACTTAATACTAATACTTTTCAGCATGTTTCTAGCATAAAGTTTAAGTCTAAGGCTAATGGTAAGGTTGTTTTTGCTGGTAAGACATCTTGTTCTCATACAGGAGATACAGATTTTGTTAAGGCACAATGTCACAAACACAATGGTGACATACATGATTCACCCACTACTGCCTTATCTTTTTATAAAACCTCTTTGAGACATTCTGATGTTTTTCATTGTTCTTATTGTGGTAGAGTTGGTCGTTTGAATAACTTTTGTTGGGATTTTAATCAACATGTTACATCCTATTCTCGTGCTCCTCATCGTTATAATCATGTTGATTCTTATGTTCCTTTTTGTACATTTTCTAGACCTCAGACGTTTAATACTTCTTCTCATAGGTTTAAGAAAACAGGCACTCCAACAAAAGGAAGTCAAAGACTAAGGTGGAATTAGTTAAGGACAAGTCTATTGAAAAGCTTGTTAAGGGGAAATCTCATATCTTTTCAACTCTCAAGGTGTGCACGTCTAGTGTTAAACAAGTATGGGTAAGAAAGGATAAGTTGAAGGTTTTTCTAGACTTGCAAAGGTCTGGTGGTGTCCCATATTTGGGATGATGTAGTTTGTTTCTAGCCTTGTGTTATTTTAATCGCATATTTTTCTAATCACATAGATAGGCTATTTGTTTGGTATTTTTGTCTTTCTGTTTATGCATGTTTTGTTTGTTTGGGTTGAATATCATCCTACTAAAAAAAAATTATTTAAAAAAAAAAAAAATGTGTTTTGTGGTTTACCTTGTTATGGGTGTTTGGAATACACATACGTTGTATATATGGTTAGATTGGTCTATTGCTTTCAATCATACATGTATGCTTAGTGCTCATGAATATAACTATTTTATTAAACTTAGCATACGCTTGTGCTCTCATGTTTAGATTTTAGACCAATGTTTATCTAGTTGTGTCTCATGGATATATTATTGCTTGCTTACACTATGCACGGCTAGGTTGCACTTTGAGAGTTTGTTTGCATATTTTTTTCCATCTTTTGAACATAATGAACTTCTAGAATAATCATTAGTTGGAAATATACGTATGCATGCCTTCTTATATTATCTTGATTATTAGTATGAAGGTGGTGTGGTAGTGGTCAACAATTCACAAAATCCCCAGCATTTTGATCTTCTTGAGACAGAAATCATTTGGTATATTTACCCGTTGGGGCCGTGAGGGTCATGCAATGACGGATGCACTCAAAAGATGTTAGTTCTTGTGTTGCACGTTATCATGATGTTGCACTACCTTAAGTTTGTTTTTAAAGGGGAAGTAATTTGAAAAGATGTAGGCTACACCCTACCACATGTTGCAAAAGATGAAGGTAAAAATTCCTTTCACATGTTAATTTATGCACAATAAAAAAAGAAGAAGTTGTAAGTGCATTTTCCCGTGTCTGTTTAGGCGTTTGTGAAGTGGAATCCTTCTAATGGTGAATACTAGTTGTTTTGAGTGTTCTTATGGTTTGTGAGTGAGGTGTGAAAATGACTCTCTTTGTGTTTTCTTTAGCTTTCCCACACACCAAGGGTGTTTGTATGATGCATTTCTAGTAAATGTTTGGTTTCTTATCTTAATGTTTGATTGGTGCGTACTTTGTTTAATGAAACCAAGTTTATTCATCTTTACTAAGTATCTTGTTTTAATTGAGCTTGCATATACTCTCTTCTACCCTTGTATGCATGGTTCTTTGTGTGTTTCAAATATCCTTATTTGGTTTGTTTGTTCTAGGTGCATCTTTCTCATATGCATTGCATTTAAGTGGAGCTTTTGTTTAGGGGGAGAATTCTTTGTATTGACATCGTGTTAACAAGTGTTTATTTTATGGCTTCCGTTGCATATCCATTTTTTTATTGTTAACATGATTGTTCTCTTTCTCTTCTTCTTCTCTTATTTGATATGGTTTGGTTTTTGTTTTCTCTTTCCTTTGTCACCTTACTTCATTTATGACAAAAAGGGGGAGATTTATAACTCTAATACTAACATCTTCTTCTTCTTTGTTGGTTTATCTTGGGTCATGTTTCAGGTATGCTACACTTGTGGGGGAGCACAAGTATTCAAGTTTGAAATTCGTGAAGTATGGGGGAGTAGTTCCTAAAAGCTTCCGTTGATTCTCTGATTGGTTCAGAATTTTTCTTGCTTCCGTTTTGTCTCTGATGATCCAACCTTCTTGCTCGAGCTGAATATCAAGTGATGGTGACTTGGTACGTATCGAGTGTGAGTGTTCTTGTAGACATGTATTATAAATGCCGTTGGTTTGGGTTTGTAAGCACGTATTATAAGTGCGTTTAGAGTCATAGGTTTTTGTCACAAAATAAATGTCAAAGGGGGAGATTGAAACCGGCATTCGGTTGTTTGACATTATTTTGTGACTTGGTGTGTCCGAGGTTATCTCGCCTTGATCTCATTATTAGGAATACCTTGATGTGTGAGCGTCGTCCCAAGTATTCTTTCTCTCATCTCAAGTCTGTCAGTATGTTGTTTGGTACAGTACGTACGTACCTAGTTAGGACGTACGTACGTACCTAGTTAGGACGTACGTACGTACCTAGTTAGGACGTACGTACGTACCTAGTTAGGACGTACGTACGTAGAGTTGGGCAGATCTTTTATTTTTGGTTAGGACGTACGTACTTCCTGTTCAACAGATCACTTTTTCGTTCAGGGACGTACGTACCTAGTTAGGGCGTACGTACGTCGTCGTATGGTTTTCTTGTTCTCGGCCCATTTTCTCTCTTTTCCAAACCCTAACTATAAATAGGGTTTTCTACCAAAGAACAAGTTAGTTCTTTGGCCGTCCAATTGAAGTCTTCTTCTTGAGTTTGTTTAGGTGATTGAACTCATCCTCTTCTTCCCCATTCATCTTCTTCTTCCTTATTGAATATTGAGATCAGCTTCGAGTTTTCTTGTGTGTTCATCAAGAACTCGAGTATCCTTGTGTGTTCATCAAAGACCTCTGGTGTAAGCTTGCTTCATAGATCGGCTTCGAGTCTTCTTGTGTGTTCATCAAGAAGTCGAGTGTCTTGTGCATACATCAAGGTACTCTGGTGAAGTCAAGGTGTTAGAGATAACCAGTAGTGTCAACTCGCAGTGATTGCAGGTAGTTGATAGGTTTGTACATCTATTTTCATCTAGTGAATTTATTTGTTGTCGCGAGGACAACCGTGGACGTTTCCCATATTGGGTTTTACCACGTTAAAAATATCGTGTATTCTTACTTGTTAATCGCTTTATTATTTGCTTTACTGTTGTTATATTGCACATATTGGGTTTTCAGTAGATACAGGTTGTCAGTAACTCAATGGCAAAAGAACCCTACTCCAAGGAATCCACGTGTACCATCATCCTAGTGGTTGTTGATCTATGAACCATCCGTTACAGATGTTTGATTGCGAGGAAACATAATATTACCCAGGATCAAGCCCATTAATTTACCAGTATGCTCAAGCCTAATCATCTCAGGGTCTACGAAATTAGGGGAATCCATATGTACCATGGTACCCATCAAATCCATCCACAAAGACATACTGACAACATGAAATTGTTGGCACTTGGTACACACCAGTCACACAATTTTAATGAATGGTTGATTTTATATACAAATTTGCTCCTTAGTTGTCTAGTGAGTTATGATATTATGTTAATGTGGTCATGGTTGCGTTAAACCTATAAAATTTTATACAATCGATCAGTCAGCTAAAGATTACATATTCAATATATTAGCTGGTTACTAGAAAATTGAAACTCCAGATATAAATGTTTAGATGTTGGAGTAAACAAAAGATGTTGCAAGTTTTTGTTAAAATCCAACGTGCAGATTCCATAATATTGCTCCAATGTTTGTCTATAAGAGAAAATCCAAATCGATTGTGGCTATGAGCTTTAGTCATGTTGTGATGCTGAGGTTAAAGTCTTAATATTTGTTATCAAAACAAAAGCTGCAAGCTATAATAACACCAGTTGTTGCACTAGTTGTTCTACAATTACTAAGGTGTAATTTGTTGGAAACAAATGATAAACGTGCAGGGCCGGCTAGCAAATGGGGGCCTTAGGAATAAGAAAATTTAGGTAGTTTGTAATATTAATATATAAAAATTATTTAATTACAAAAATTTAGATGAATAAATTTGATATAATTAAACACCTAAAAATTAAGGAAAATATCTGAAATTTAGAAAAAACACCTTATTTAAAAATAGGAAAAAATCTTTAAAAATCAGAAAAAATAGAAAAAAAATAAGAAAAAATACGTACAAAATGTGGCGGGAGATAAAGTGGGGCCTTAGGCACCTGCCTTTTTTTTTTGTTAAACTGTTAGGGGTGCAATTCCAGCCGCTCGAGCCGAGCTAAGGTATCCTCGAATTCGGCTCGTTACTAACCGAGCCGAGCTCAAAATTAAGTTCGAGCTGAACTATGAGGTCGAGCTCGGCTCGCGAGCCAACAGTAAAACTCGAGCTCGGCTCGTTTCGGCTCGTTGGCTCGTTTGGCTCGTTTGGTTCGTTTGGCTCATTCGGCTCGGCCACAAACAAATATTTTTAATGTGCGGACCACAAACAGATATTTTTAAGCCCAAGCCCATAGGCTAAAGACCAGGGTAATATAGTAATTGCAAATAGTTAACGAGCTGCTCGGCTCGGCTCGTTTAGAGCTCGAGCTCGGCTCGGGCTCGTGACGAACTCAAAAACCGGCTCGAACTCGGCTCGTTTAGATAAATGAGCGAGCCGAGCCGAGCTTTTATCGAGCCGAGCCCGAGCCGAGCCTAAGCCGCTCGGCTCAGATTGCAGCCCTATAAATTGTAGAGCTGCTACTGTAAATGTGTATACTAGTATGGTTGTGCTTGTTTACGCGTAATTTTGAGGAAAACAATTTGAAAATATTTTGCAAACTTTTATTTTACCATTTATTTACAATACTTATTAGAAAGTGCTTGTTTAGTTTTGGCTAGAAATTCAAGAGAGAGAAACAACAAGATAGAGAGTAAGAGCATTCCCAATGGTAGGTTTTAGCACACTTTTAGTAAGCTTTTAGTGAAAACACTTGCCAATGGTAGCTTTTAACACACTTTTCAAGCAAAACACTTTTAACTCCTTGGCAAATTTGCCAAGGAGTTAAAAGAGTTTTAGAGGTGCCACATAAGATTGTTTAATAATTAAAAATTAAATTGCATTAAATGATTGTCACATTTGTGTTATTTTTATCTTTCATTCAAAAACAACCATTGGCAACTCTAGAAGTAAAAAACACTTTTAGCATAGTTTAATCCTAAAACCTTTACCCTCTTTCCTACGTGGCACCTCCAAAACCATTTTACCATTGGGAATGCTCTAAGAGAGAAACAAAGAGGAGAGATGGTTTCGCAGGATATCTGGTAATTTAAAACCGATAATAAATACTGTTGTGTTTTATATTTTCAAAATCTTTTTTATGGCCCCCACTTATTTTGGCACTTGTAAATTAAAAAATTTGGGGTATTTAGGGTTTTGTCACTAAAAGTATATACTAATTAAGGAAATGACATTTTTGTTTTTGTTAATTAAACTTTAGTCATATAGTTTGACCCAAATTGCTAAAAAACCGGGTTTAACCGGAATATTTTTTTTAAATGGCTAGAATACCCTCTAAAAATCATTTGTACTGCACATGATCATTTAAGAGAAATGCTAGCAGGACTGCCGTGGTCACTAAGGAAGGGGACCGCCTCCTCAAAACCTGCCACATTTACAAAGAGAAACAGGCTAAAGTCTCAACCGGTTTCTATGAATTCCAAAAAATGTGGGAGAAATAATAGAAAAAAAAAACAAATAAATAATAGAATCCTAAATATTACAACTACCACCCTAGTTTTCTATTCATTTGAGCTTTTTCTCAACTCTTTCTCTTTAGCTCTCTCTTCTCTTAATTGTAAACTACGAAATCTCTTAATCCAAAGATGTCTTCTCCATAGTCTGATTCTTTAAATTTGTAATTTTCTTCATGAATCAAGATACAAAAACATGATCAAGATACAAAAACATGATTACTATAATTCCGACAACCATTAAACACTAAATTTCAATTTTGCAACAAAGTAAAGTTAAAACTTGCCAAATGCAAATTCGTTGATATAGATTTTGATTTTTGAAAATAAAGATTAGAAACAAACACAACAAGAAAAACTTACACTCTAATTTGCCTCCATAGAAATCAAAAATCAACTAAACTATTAGAAGTTTTCACTACTCTGTTTAATTATTCTCCTCCATGAGGAAAGTTGAAGGCAAGTAATAGTTAAAAGAAGAGAGAAGGAGAAAATGCAGAGTCGTTCTATTGGAAGAGAGAGTTACCAGAAAGTGCTAAAATTCGTTCTTTTTTTTTTTACAAATTATTTTGGGCAAAGGAGGTGGTTGTAATATTTAGGATTTTATTATTTATTTGTTTCCTTTTTTTTCTTTTTTCTATTATTTCTCTCACATCTTTTGGAAATCATAAAAACCGGTTGAAACTTTAGCCCGTTTCTCTTTGTAAACGTGGCAGGTTTTGAGGAGGCGGTCTCCTTCCTTTGTGACCACGGCAGTCCTGCTAGCATTTCTCATCATTTAAAGGTTAAAACTTAAAACACAACCAGTTCACCACACTACCATTGCAGGCTTATAGCACCGCCGTCCACCACCACCACCACCACCACTCTCTCTCTCTCCAAGCAACACCTCTATCTCCTTCATATTTTCTACAAATGGTAATCGACGGTGGTGTTTAGGTAGAAGTTCTACGTAAACACCACCGTCCATTACCATTTCTTTCTCGCACCACTGCCTCTCTCTGACTCTCTCTTTAAGATAAAAATTTCAGAACAAAATAATACCTCTCTCTCTCGTTAGGATAAAAATTTCAGACTAACATGGTGTTGGGTTTTTTGTGAAAAAAACAGGACGGAGGGAAGTTTTTTGTTCAGGAACGTACGTACGCAGTTAGGGCGTTCGTACGTTCAACATCACAGATAACTTTTTCGGGAGGAAACGTACGAACGTCAATTCGACGTACGAACGTTGTATTACTTGTACAGGGACGTACGTACGTAGTTAGGACGTACGAACGTCCCGTACGTCAGATAACTTCTCCGTGTTGTAACGTACGTACGTGATTTCGACGTACGTACGTCCTCCTCTGCTTTTGTGCAATATGGGCCTGTTTGAGCCCAATTCGTGGTCTATTGTAAGACTATACTATAAAGCCAAATAGAAGTGATACAAAACCTTAGCTTTTCTAAGAGAGAGATTGTGAGAAGCCATTAGAGAGTTTGAGAGAACTTTTGTGAGGAAGAAGACTTCGGTTTCTTCATGAGGGCTTGTACAATTGTCTAGATAAGAAAAGCATCATCCTTTCTCCCCGTGGACGTAGGCATATTGCCGAACCACGTATATCTTGTGTCTTGTGTGTGGTTGCTTGTTTATTTTGTCGTTTTCGTTTTACTTTCATATATTAGTTCAATCATCATATTTGTGCATTAGTCTCCGCTGCGCACAACAAGTGGCATCAGAGCTTCGGTTAGATCTTGAGCATCTTGAAGGTGTTTGAAGAAATTCCGCAGTGAGTTTCTTAATTGTGTTTCAAGTCCAAGGTTCTACCTTTTGTTCGTGGGTTGCATAGAAGGTGTTTGTTTAAATTCCGGTGTGAATTTCAGATTTGTTTACCTTCGGTTGGTGATTGTTTAGTGCATAAAAGTTGGTGGTAAGATGACAAAAGAATTGAATTTGAAGGATTCGAAGGGGGAAACCAAGACAGTGGTTTACCATCAAGCAAAGATTTATGTAGAGAAGTTTACCGGCACCAATAACTTTGGCATGTGGAGGTGTGAGGTAATGGATGCTCTATGTCAACAAGACCTAGAAGATGTTCTGGAGGATAAGCCAGAAGGTGTGGAAGAGAAGGATTGGAAAAAGATGAACAAACGAGCTTGTGGAATCATAAGATCGTGTTTGGCACAAGACGTTAAATATCTTGTGATGAATGATGTTTCTGCAAAGGAGATGTGGCGAAAATTGGAGGAGAAGTACATGACAAAGACTATCCACAATAAAAACTATCTACTTCGAAAGTTTTATCGAATAGATATGATAAGAGGTATTTCCATGGCGGAGCATCTTAATGATTTTACCAAGGTAATTGCCGACTTGGTGAATCTTGGAGCAGATGTAAGTGATGAAAGCAAGGCAGTGTGTCTCCTCAATTCGTTACCGGACGAATATGAACACTTGGCTATCACACTTATATATGGAAAAGACAAGTTGGTGTATAGTGAGATTTCTACAGCATTGTTAAATCATGCGTGTATGAAGAAGGACAAAGAAGAGTCCAAAAGCTCAACACCAGAGGTCTTAGTGGCAAGGGGAAGCTACAATAGTAGTGGTGAGTCTCGTAGGGAGCCGAAGAGGGGGTTTCTAGCAAAAGATGAATGTTCCTTTTGTCATGAGAAAGGGCATTGGAAGAAAGATTGTCTTCAAGCCAAGGCAAAGGAGAAGAAGAAACTCTGAGGTAAATATTGCACGTAATAATAGAGATGAAGATGATGGTTCTGATTACTCTTTATTTGTTTCATCCATCGATTGTTCCACTAATGCTAAAGAGTGGATATTAGATTCGGCTGGTACTTATCATGTGTGTCCCATAAGAGAATGGTTTTCTAGCTTTAAAAGGCTAGATAATGGTGCAGTAGTGATGGGGAATGATCAACCTTGTCATGTATTGGGGATAGGTACTATTCGATTGAAGATGTTTGATGGAAAGATAAGAGAGTTGAGGAATGTAAGATATGTTCCTGATTTGAAGAAGAACCTTATTTCACTTGGTACTTTAGAAGCCAAAGGTTACAAGGTAGTAGCTCAGAATGGTGTTCTAAAGGTTATGGTTGGTGCAATGGTATTACTAAAGGGTACTCGACGAAGTAACCTGTACTTCTTGCAGGGTAGTACAGTTACATGTGATGTGGCCATGTCAGAGGCTACAACGAAGTTTGCTAGAGAGACTACCAAATTGTGGCATATGCGGTTGACGCATAAATGTGAAAAATCTTTGCAGACAATGACGGAGCAAAGGTTTTTTATGGGTGCTATCGCCTGCAAGTTAGAGTTCGGTGAGCATTGTGATCTGGGCAAGCAGACAAGAGCAAAGTTTGGCACAACTATCCATTGTATGAGTGGAGTTCGTGATTATGTTCACATGAATGTCTGGAGACCTACCAAGTACACAGCTTGAAGAGGTAAGTCTTATTTTGTGTCTTTAGTTGATGAGTTTTCTAGGCGTGCGTGGATGTACATCATGAATGAAACCGGCACGAAGTGGTTTGACATCAATTTTGTGACAAAGTGTCTTTGGTTATCTCGCCTTGAATTCATTGTTAGGAAAACCAAGATGTACGCATGGTTGTCTCGTGTCCTTGTGTCTCTTAGGTCTGTCTAGGGAAAGTTATTGGGTTCTGGACGTACGTACCGAGTTAGGACGTACGTACGTTCACTGAAGCAGCGAACTTATTTTGGTCAGGACGTACGTACTCAGTTAGGACGTTCGTACGTCCAGGTAGTCAGCAGACATGTTTTCGTATGGAGACGTACGTACCTGTTTAGAGCGTTCGTACGTCATGTTAGGCAGCAGGCTTATTTTTGTGTGGCGACGTTCGAACGTCATATCGACGTACGAACGTCCAAAGTCGGTTTGCACAGTTTCGGCCCATTTTTCTAGGTTTTCAACCCTAAGTATAAATAGGGTTTCTCTTCTACAGAACAAGACAGTTCTTTGGCCGTCCATCCTTCTTCTTGTTCATGTGTTTTGGTTAGGTTGGTGATAGTAAAATTGTTTGTGGCTATTGAACTCAATTCCCTTTCTTCCCCCTTTTCCCAATTCATATCTTTGTGATCTTCAAGAGTTATTGTGAATTCGGCTTCGAGTCTTCTTGTGTGTTCATCAAGAAGTCGAGTGTCTTGTGCGTACATCAAGGTGCTCTGGTGAAGTCAAGGTGTTAGAGATAACCAGGAGTATCAACTCGCAGTGAGTGCAGGTAGTTGATAGGTTTGTACATCTCTATTCATCTAGTGGATTATTTTGTTGTCGCGAGGACAACCGTGGACGTTTCCCAGTTTGGGTTTTACCACGTTAAAAAATTTCTGTGTGTTATTTACTTTCTGCGTATTGTTTGTTTGCTTGTTTGAATTCACATTTGTTATATTAGCACTATTTGTAGTTTCTCAATTGGTATCAGTCGCTGGGGGCTGGTTAAGGAGCGTAAAGGCTCACGCCAACGATCAATAGTGCTATGGATTACTCTGGTAAGACACATGTCTCGGTTGTTGCTCGAATGTCTGATGAGCAGTCAACTGACAGTAAAGAATGCTCTAGTAATTGTGACAGGGATTTGATTCTGGTGGATAATAATGATTGGGCTACTCTATACCGGTTATCCAGAAAGGAATGCTTAAGGTTGGAAGCACAAAATTGTATTCTTCAGGACAGACTTGACTTATTGTCTTCTAGTTCCTCGTCTATGTCAATTCTGGATAGGGAACCTGTATCATGGCAGGTTGATAAAGTGGCTTTACTGGGTAATCTTGCTGCTCTTGAGCATGACAAGGTCGAATGGGAAGCGCGGTATAAGATTGTGTCCTCAGAACTAGACAAGGTCAAAAAGGAGTTGATTCGCCTTCAGTTGCTCGAAAAGTGCAATGGGTTGTCATCTTCTGAATTACCTCCACTGTTGCCCTATCTTCCTACCAAAAAGTCCGACATTCATCACTCTGTGGACACGGTTGGCATCCGGCGCAAGTGGAAACTGTTCAGGCGTGTTCCGCCTCAGGGAAGGAAACGTCAAATGCCGTGCTCACTATGCGGACAGTTTGGACATTGGGCTTCGCAGTGTGGTGTGGTTGCTCATGTTCCGCAATCATGGAAGCGGTTCTCACAGCCCTCGTATGATTATCCATCTTATCCATATGCCTCTCACTCTTTTCGTTGTAATTTTGCAGGAAATGTTTCGAATGTGGCGATCACTGCTCTTCATGTCTCAAGTTCGGATACTGAGTGGTTACTTGATAGTGGTGCTTCAAAACATATGTCAGGTAATGCCAAACTTTTCTCCTCTGTTACTGCTATAGATGGTGGAAGTGTTACTTTTGGGAATGGTAAGAGCTCTCCTGTGATTGGTAAGGGATTTGTCGCTGGTATTGGTTTATCTCCGAATGATGTTTGTTTGTTAGTTGATGGTTTGCGTGTGAATTTGATCAGTATTAGCCAACTGTGTGATACTGACCATACTGTTAATTTTTCCAAAAATATATGTTCCGTGCTTGATAGTTCGGGTAAGTGTATCATGACAGGTAAACGAACATTGGATAATTGCTATGCCATTCAGCCGGTTGCATCTAGCATGAACTGCTTACCTAGCAAACTAAATGAAGGTCTATTGTGGCATCGACGACTAGGTCATGTCAACTTTGAACACCTGGACAATCTCACTCGGAATGAATATATTAAGGGAGTTCCTAGACTTGGAAGAAATCGAGACACTGTGTGTGGTGGGTGTCAACTAGGTAAACAGATACGTAGTCCACATTCCAAGAAAAAATCCATAACCACATCCTCTCCTTTAGAACTCATACACATGGATCTGATGGGTCCTACTCGTACTCCTAGTCTAGGAGGGAAACGATACATCTTGGTTATGGTTGATGATTACACTCGCTTTACCTGGGTATCATTCTTGCGTGAAAAATCTGATGCGTTTCTTGAATTTCAGGGAATATGCCTTCGTATTCAGAACGAGAAAGACACTCAAATTAAATATATCAGAAGCGATAGAGGTGGTGAGTTCACAGCCACAGGTGTGATTGAGTATTGTATTGCAAATGGTACATGGCAAGAATTTTCGGCTCCATACACTCCGCAACAAAATGGAGTTGCTGAAAGGAAAAATCGCGTTATTCAGGAAATGGCTCGTGCTATGTTGCATGCCAAGGATGTTCCAACCAAGTTTTGGGCGGAAGCGGTTCATACTGCTTGTTACATAATGAACCGTGTATACCTAAGATCTGGTACCACACAAACTGCTTATGAGCTATGGTATGGTAAGAAGCCGAATCTCAAATATATGCGAGTTTTTGGTAGCTTGTGCTATGTGTGCAAGGACAGACAAAGTCTGTCCAAGTTTGATAGTCGAGGTGAAGTAGCTCTTTTACTTGGTTATTCTTCTAACAGTAGAGCCTTTCGAGTGTTTAACTACACCACTCGCAAGGTCATGGAATCCTTTAATGTTGTTGTTGATGACACTATTACATCTGACTCTTCTGTTTCCACTGGTACACAGGATGTCACAGTTCTCTCACCCGTGTCAGACCCAGCTGACATCTCTTCCATATCGCTATCATCACCTGATAATGGCAATAGTGGTACTAAACCTTCTGATGCTGCAGAGGACGTGCCTAGTGGGACCGGTAATGTACTCACACCGGATGATGCAGTTCAATCACCAGATGTGATTGATGTGTCTTCAGATCTCTCCACTGTTCCTGCTGACCCTGAAAGTGTGTTCAATCTAGCCTCACCTCGTGTCAAACAATATCACTCCTTAGGGGATATCATTGGGGATATTAATGATCAGCGTCTGACTCGTCGGAGGGCCAAGGAGACAAATTGTGTTCATTATGTTTGTTATCTCTCTTCTCTTGAACCTAAAAATGTTACTGATGCTCTTATTGATGATGATTGGCTAGTTGCTATGCAGGAAGAACTCGGTCAGTTTAAGCGTAGTAATGTCTGGACGTTGGTTCCTAGACCTACTCACACTAATGTGGTTGGCACCAAGTGGATCTTTAAAAACAAGTTGGATGAGTTCGGACAGATTGTGCGCAACAAGGCAAGGCTCGTGGCTCAGGGCTACAGTCAAATTGAAGGTATTGACTATGGAGAGACATTTGCTCCCGTGGCTAGGTTGGAATCTGTCAGGCTTCTTCTTGCTATGGCATGCCATTTGAATTTCAAGTTGTACCAAATGGATGTCAAAAGTGCATTTCTCAATGGTATTCTTAATGAGGAGGTCTATGTTGAACAACCTAAAGGGTTTGTGGATCACACTTTTCCGAATCATGTCTTCAAATTGCAAAAAGCACTGTATGGGTTAAAGCAGGCTCCTCGGGCTTGGTATGAACGTCTGACCTCCTTCTTACTGGGAAAAGGATTTGTTCGTGGCAGTGTTGATCGGACTCTGTTCATACTGCGAAAGAATACTGATGTTCTTCTCGCCCAAGTCTATGTGGATGATATAGTGTTTGGGTCAACGTGCCCAAGTCTATCTGAATCTTTCTCTCAATTAATGAGCTCTGAATTTGAAATGAGTTTAATGGGAGAACTAAATTTCTTTCTTGGCTTGCAGGTCAAACAGTTTGATCATGGAGCTTTCATTTCTCAAACAAAGTATGCTAAAGAATTGGTTAAAAAATTCGGTCTCAGCACTTCCAGTGGTCAAGATACTCCCATGGGTGAGAGGGTACGTCTTGGTAAGGATATTATGGGTAAGTCTGTTGATATTCGTGAATATCGGAGTATGATTGGTAGTCTCTTGTATCTCACTGCTAGTCGTCCAGATATTTCTTATAGTGTTGGGGTATGTGCAAGATTTCAGGCTAACCCTAAAGAATCTCATCTCATTGCGGTTAAGCGTATCATTCGGTATGTTGCTAGCACTCTTGACTATGGGTTATGGTTCACCAGAGATACGAATAGTGTTGTGGCAGGTTACTGTGATGCTGATTGGGGTGGTAATCTTGATGATCGTCATAGTACCAGTGGTGGCTGTTTCTATGTTGGGAATAATCTTGTTTCCTGGCATAGCAAGAAACAATCATCTGTATCCATCTCTTCATGTGAGGCTGAGTATATAGCTGCAGCTAGTGCCTGTACTCAACTTCTGTGGATGCGTCAGATGCTTCGAGATTATGGCATTCAACAGCAGGCGATGGACCTATTCTGTGATAACACCAGTACCATTAGCATTTCCAAGAATCCTGTTCAACACTCACGCACAAAGCATATTGACATTCGTCACCATTTCCTTCGTGAGGCGGTCGAAAAGGGTGATATAGTAATGGAGTTCATTCCTACTGAACATCAGCTAGCAGATATTCTTACAAAACCTCTTGATGCAAGCCGATTCCACTCCTTGCGTAAGTCTATTGGGGTTATAACTCTTCCCTAATTGTTTTGTTACTTTCTGTTTCTTTCTGGTATTGTCCTTGTGGTTAGGATGTTTAGATTCGGTGTTTTTGGTGTTTATTATTATTGTGGTTGTTTTTGAGGACATACTACATTCTCTATTGTGTGGATTTCATTTTACAAATGTTTCTAGTTTGGCGTTCTCAGCTGTCTTTGTGTCATGCATAGTTGTAGGGTTACATCATACTCTCTTCGTCTTGGTAGTTTCTTGCATGATGCATTTCAATGTGGTTGACTTGACATTTTCAAAACTTGTATAACTCCAGTCTTCCATGGTTTTATTTTCCATGATCGTTGTGTTAATTTTCTTTATTCTCTCACCTCTCGTAAGTGGTCAATGACTCACAAAATCCCCAGCCATTTGAATGTCTTGAGAGCATACTCATTTGGCTAAGAACCCGTTGGGGCTGTGAGGGTCATGCTCTGACGGATGCACTCAAGAGATGTTAGTTCTTGTGTTGCACGTTATCATGGTATTGCACTTCTTGAGTGTGTTTTGCCGAAAAGATGTAGGCTACACCCTACCCTCGTGTTCTGGTAAAAGATGGAGATATTTCATACTCCCACACGGGAATGGCATCTGTTTCAATGGTTTACAAAAAAAAAAAAAAAAAAAAAAAAAAAAAAAAAAATGGAATGAATGAATAGTGGCTCTCGCATTTGTCTGGTTGAAGGACAAGAAGAAAAACAATAGTGTGTGTTTTCCCTGCTGTATTGTGATCTGGTTCAGTTTCATTTTGGGCTAGTTGCAAGTGACATTCAATATTCTCGTTGGTCATGTCTCTCGTTTGTTTTCAGGGGTTGGTATTGGTCTATCAGGTTCTTCTACATACTTGCATCATTCTAGTAACTACCATGTCATGGTGTATGATGTCGTTCTTTGCTTTTGCATTCTCTTGTGGCTGAGGATTGTTTAAACTATATTCGGTTGTAATTGGAATTTGTATGATACGTAGAAGTGTTTTCTTGTGATGTCTCTCAATTTTTTGTTTTTGGGGTTATGTGGTTTATTTTAAAAAAAAAAAAAAAAAAAAAAGGGGGGTCGTACGAACGTTATTAGAACGTTCGAACGTAGGGTCTGACAGATGTTTTATTCTTTAGTCCCGACGTACGAACGTCTTTAGGACGTACGAACGTCCCTGATACAGTCCGGCCAATTTGTGTTTAAATTCAAATTTTGTTTGAACCAAAGGGTTACTGTTACATCAATCGTGCTCACTTCTTGTTTCTTGCACGAACATAGGAAGTCTTCATCTTCCCTCAATGTCTTTTCTTTGGTCTTTCCCTTCTTCTTCTTCTTCTTTGGTGGTTGTTTATTACTTCTTTCAAGCAGCTTGTTTCTATTTCTTTGGTATTGAGGATGTTCTTGGATATTGCTATTTTCATGATTAGCTCAAGTTGGTTTCCTTGTTTTGCAGTAAATTTTTTTTGAGGTAATGGACCTTTCTTTTTGGGCCCATGATATGTTTACTCCTATTTTTTCTTATAAATTGGGGAGTCTTCTCCTCTTTTACTCCTATTGTATCTTCTTATCTCTTGCTAGTTCTATCTTTGTTCTTCAGAATTTTTCTATGGCAGAATCTGCACTTCATGGAGTTTTTGTTCCGGGTGTTGGGTTTGTGTCGTTCATGATGATGGAATACAAGAACAATGCCAAGGTTTGTCGTTTATGTCGTGTTCCCCATGGATATGACTATATTCATCGTCCTTTCCTTAATCCTTGTTTGGTTCGTGTCAATCATTGGGAGAGATTACCGGGACATCTTCAAAATCACATATTGGAGTTAGTTGGTTATCCGAAGGTTCCAGGTCTTGCTGCTCCACTTACCGACTGTGGCTTGGACAGCAGAATTGAGGAGTTGTTTTGTACGAGTGAATGGTTGGAGGATTATGATGATCATGTGATTGCTCGGTGGAGTCGACCTTCGGCTCGTGCGGAGGCTTACTTCTCTAAGCTTCCTCTAGGTCATTGGGAAAGGGTTTTTCGAATTCGTTAATTCGAGCTTTTGGTTTTTCTGTTTATGGATTTCTCTGTTTGGTTATTAGTTGACTTTCTGAACTTTTAACAAGTTGGGTTCGTTTTATATTTTATATGTCTTATATTCTTTGTTTGGTTTTGATTTCTTTTTCTTGGTTATTGGTTTATTATTGTTCTTTTCCTTTGATGGTTGGTTCTTTTGATCACTTGTTGTGCCAAAAAGGGGGAGATTTATGACTCTAATTACTAACAATCGTCTTCTTCTTGTTAGGTTATTTTTGGGTCATGTTTCAGGTATGCTACACGTATGGGGGAGTTGCTCATGAAGTTTGGAGCTCATGAAGTATGGGGGAGTTGCTCGAAGGAACTTCTGTTGAATCTTTGATTGCTTCCGTTCGATCTCTGATGGTTAAAGCATCTTCCTAAAGCTGGATAACAAGAATTGGTGACTTGTTATATGTTTCTATCTTGAGAGTTTTTGTCGGCATGGTTTATAAATGCCATGGTTTGGGATTGTAAGCACGTTTTATAAGTGCTATTAGAGTCATAGGTTTTTGTCACAAAATCAATGTCAAAGGGGGAGATTGAAACCGGCACGAAGTGGTTTGACATCAATTTTGTGACAAAGTGTCTTTGGTTATCTCGCCTTGAATTCATTGTTAGGAAAACCAAGATGTACGCATGGTTGTCTCGTGTCCTTGTGTCTCTTAGGTCTGTCTAGGGAAAGTTATTGGGTTCTGGACGTACGTACCGAGTTAGGACGTACGTACGTTCACTGAAGCAGCGAACTTATTTTGGTCAGGACGTACGTACTCAGTTAGGACGTTCGTACGTCCAGGTAGTCAGCAGACATGTTTTCGTATGGAGACGTACGTACCTGTTTAGAGCGTTCGTACGTCATGTTAGGCAGCAGGCTTATTTTTGTGTGGCGACGTTCGAACGTCATATCGACGTACGAACGTCCAAAGTCGGTTTGCACAGTTTCGGCCCATTTTTCTAGGTTTTCAACCCTAAGTATAAATAGGGTTTCTCTTCTACAGAACAAGACAGTTCTTTGGCCGTCCATCCTTCTTCTTGTTCATGTGTTTTGGTTAGGTTGGTGATAGTAAAATTGTTTGTGGCTATTGAACTCAATTCCCTTTCTTCCCCCTTTTCCCAATTCATATCTTTGTGATCTTCAAGAGTTATTGTGAATTCGGCTTCGAGTCTTCTTGTGTGTTCATCAAGAAGTCGAGTGTCTTGTGCGTACATCAAGGTGCTCTGGTGAAGTCAAGGTGTTAGAGATAACCAGGAGTATCAACTCGCAGTGAGTGCAGGTAGTTGATAGGTTTGTACATCTCTATTCATCTAGTGGATTATTTTGTTGTCGCGAGGACAACCGTGGACGTTTCCCAGTTTGGGTTTTACCACGTTAAAAAATTTCTGTGTGTTATTTACTTTCTGCGTATTGTTTGTTTGCTTGTTTGAATTCACATTTGTTATATTAGCACTATTTGTAGTTTCTCAATGAAGCATAAGGATGAAGTTCTAGAAATATTGAAGTGGAAGAAGCTACTTGAGGCCCGAATTGACAGAAAGATCATGGTATTGTGCTTAGATAATAGCATAGAGTACAAAGATGATCCGGTCTTGCAAGTATGTCAGACTGAGGGTATTGAGCGTCACTTCACTGTGAGAAAGACACTGCAACAAAATAGGGTGGCAGAACACATGTTGTCTATGGCTGGATTAGGCAAAGTGTTTCGGGTTGAGACATGTCATCTTATTAACAGGTTGCATTTGATTGTGATAAGTGGTAGAACTCTTATGGAGGTTTCTATGTTGAAGCCTGAGAGTTCTCAGCAGGTGGAGAACAAGACCAAAGAGGTTTTGCAATGGGTGGAGATTTGCATATCTCCATATGTTCCAGTGGGTTTTGTATCTAACGTGGAAACTCTTGTAAGGGTTTTGGGTGTTTCAAATTCTGATGACATGACAGATGATGAGACGATTGGAGATGCAGAAAATGGTGATCCTATTGATGAGGGTCCAATTACAACTAGATTACCTAAGAAGGAAGAAGAATCTCCAGGTAAAGATGTGCACTTGAAGGTAAACGTTTGCATCCTTATGGCCTTGGTAGTGCGATCTGATTGTGTATTAGCTCTGTTTGATGTGAAAACGGTTGTTTTACATGGTGAGCTAGATGAGGAGATATATATGTCTCAGCCTAGTGGTTTTGGAGTTTCAAAGTATGATGAGTTGGTGTGTTTCAAACCATATATTTCACGAGCAGTGGGCATTGTAGGTAGATACATGCATGATCCTGATGTGAGACATTGGGAAGCTGTGAAATGGATGTTCCACTACATTCAAGGTAGTGTGGAGGTTGGTTTGTTAGTTCAACATGGAAGGACTTTGATTCTGCGGTGTGGTGGTTATGTGGATGTTGAGTATGATTGTCACTTTGATAGACGTTGGTCTACTCTTGGATATGTGTTTACATTGGCAGTGAGATCTATCAGCAGATTGTCCACATTACATTCTATGGTTGCTTTGTCTCCGACAGAAGCTTGGAATATTACCGTGACTAAAGTGGTGTATGGGACTAAGTTCTATTGGTTAGAATTGGTCCATATCATTCCTTCGAGTTGATAGTATATCTTGGAGTGAACTACGATGGCTTGATCCCTTAGCAGAAGGGTACGTAGGCAACCATGAGGTGGTGCAGCCGAGGTGGTCTTTGGGGACATGTGTGGGAGTTTGTGACTTATGATTCTTGGTGTCGGCTTAGATTTATTGAATCTTCGCCGAGGTGGAGAATTGTTGGGTTTTTTGTGAAAAAAACAGGACGGAGGGAAGTTTTTTGTTCAGGAACGTACGTACGCAGTTAGGGCGTTCGTACGTTCAACATCACAGATAACTTTTTCGGGAAGAAACGTACGAACGTCAATTCGACGTACGAACGTTGTATTACTTGTACAGGGACGTACGTACGTAGTTAGGACGTACGAACGTCCCGTACGTCAGATAACTTCTCCGTGTTGTAACGTACGTACGTGATTTCGACGTACGTACGTCCTCCTCTGCTTTTGTGCAATATGGGCCTGTTTGAGCCCAATTCGTGGTCTATTGTAAGGCTATACTATAAAGCCAAATAGAAGTGATACAAAACCTTAACTTTTCTAAAAGAGAGATTGTGAGAAGCCATTAAAGAGTTTGAGAGAACTTTTGTGAGGAAGAAGACTTCGGTTTCTTCATGAGGGCTTGTACAATTGTCTAGATAAGAAAAACATCATCCTTTCTCCGCGTGGACGTAGGCATATTGCCGAACCACGTATATCTTGTGTCTTGTGTGTGGTTGCTTGTTTATTTTGTCGTTTTCGTTTTACTTTGATATATTAGTTCAATCATCATATTTGTGCATTAGTCTCCGCTGCGCACAACACATGGCTTTTATCTTTTCTTCTCACAAGAATTGGGCATTTGCAAATTTCATCTTCTGCAACAAAAATTCAAAACTAAGATCTTTATATATTCAGAAAATTGGAACTAATTGAGTTTGAAAATCAAGCTAAACCAGGCCATTACACCAGCAACCATTTCTCTTCCAATTTTGGACTTCAGATGTCAAGTTGATGGATTAGAATATTGAAACCGGCACGAAGTGGTTTGACATCAATTTTGTGACAAAGTGTCTTTGGTTATCTCGCCTTGAATTCATTGTTAGGAAAACCAAGATGTACGCATGGTCGTCTCGTGTCCTTGTGTCTCTTAGGTCTGTCTAGGGAAAGTTATTGGGTTCTGGACGTACGTACCGAGTTAGGACGTACGTACGTTCACTGAAGCAGAGAACTTCTTTTGGTCAGGACGTACGTACTCAGTTAGGACGTTCGTACGTCCAGGTAGTCAGCAGATGTGTTTTCGTATGGAGACGTACGTACCGGTTTAGAGCGTTCGTACGTCATGTTAGGCAGCAGGCTTATTTTTGTGTGGCGACGTTCGAACGTCATATCGACGTACGAACGTCCAAAGTCGGTTTGCACAGTTTCGGCCCATTTTTCTAGGTTTTCAACCCTAAGTATAAATATGGTTTCTCTTCTACAGAACAAGGTAGTTCTTTGGCCGTCCATCCTTCTTCTAGTTTAGGTGTTTTGGTTAGGTTTGTGATAGTGAATTTGTTTGTGGCTATTGAACTCAATTCCCTTTCTTCCCCCTTTCCTCAATTCATATCTGTGTGATCTTCAAGAGTTATTGTGAATTCGGCTTCGAGTCTTCTTGTGTGTTCATCAAGAAGTCGAGTGTCTTGTGCGTACATCAAGGTGCTCTGGTGAAGTCAAGGTGTTAGAGATAACCAGGAGTATCAACTCGCAGTGAGTGCAGGTAGTTGATAGGTTTGTACATCTCTTTTCATCTAGTGGATTATTTTGTTGTCGCGAGGACAACCGTGGACGTTTCCCAGTTTGGGTTTTACCACGTTAAAAACTTCTGTGTGTTATTTACTTTCCGCGTATTGTTTGTTTGCTTGTTTGAATTCACATTTGTTATACTAGCACTATTTGTAGTTTCTCAATTGGTATCAGTCGCTGGGGGCTGGTTAAGGAGCGTAAAGGCTCACGCTAACGATCAATAGTGCTTTATGGATTCTCACAAGTCTGCTACTTCAAGTCTTCCTCCACAATTCAGTGGAAAGGACTTTGGTCATTGGAAAGTACGTATGCGAGCTTATCTCCAAGCTTTAGGAGAAGAAGTCTGGCTTTCTGTTGTCACAGGGTGGAAAGAACCTCTGACTACTACAGGTACTGATGATACTGCTGTTACATCACTGACGCCACGTGAAAAGTGGACGCCTGAACAGAAGTTGTTGGCAAATTATAACAACAAGGCACTCAATGCTATTTTCATGGCATTAAATGCTAGTGAGTTTCGTAGGGTGCAGGGCTGTGAAGAGGCTAAAGATGCATGGAACAGGCTTATCTGTACACATGAAGGTGACGAAACAGTCAAAGAAAGTAAGCTGGAACTGTTAACATCTCAGTTTGAGAATCTACGGATGGATAATTCTGAGACTTTTAATGATTTCTTTATTCGTCTCCAAGACATCATCAACTGCAGTGCGGCTATTGGTCATGCATATACTGACACACAGGTGGTCCGTAAGATATTGCGTGCCTTGCCTCCTCGGTTTCGTTCACGAAAGGATGCCATCACTGAAAGTAATGTGATTAAGAACATGTCCATCGAGACACTTGCTGGCAAACTAAGGACATGTGAGATGGAACAGGCTTTGGAAGAACCTTTGAAGAACAAATCTGTAGCATTCAAAGCTACATCGTCTAAAGAACCTTCCACAGGACCTTCTGATGATGAAGAACAGGATGTGGATGATAACTATGCGTTCCTGTCACGTAGCTTTCAGAAGATTCTGAAATATCAACAGAATCGAGATCCTCGAAAGCGATTTCCTGATTCCTCAAATGCTCCTAGAAGTCGTGGTTTTGAGCGGTTCTCTGTGGATGGGAGAAGAGCTCGAGTTGATCGTAAAGATGTCCAATGTTACAAGTGTCGTGATTATGGACACTTTGCAAATGAATGTGATAAGAAGGTTGATCGTAAACCTGGTGATAATTCCAAAGCGAATCTCACAGTAACATGGGATGATTCAGATGATGATGATGATGGGAATCTCTCAAATGTTGTCTCAAATTATGTGGTCTTCAGTGCATCCCTGGATGAACATCCAGGAGGTATTGTATCCTCTTCTACTGATATTAATGTTTCTGATTCTGGTGTTCATGCTACTACTAGTGAATTATGTGACATGTATAAGTTTTCTATGCAACAAGTAAAGTTGCTTGAAAAAACTAACACCGTCTTGCAGGATCAGGTAGAGAGTCTTGGACAGGATATATGCAATCTTACAGGTGATTCCAACATGTTGAAGGAAGAATTTGTGAAGGAAAAGGAGGATTTCCAAGTGCGTATTGTCACTCTGGAAAAACTGAATAATGATCTTGAAACACGGTATCGATCCCTTGTACTGGAGCATGAGAGAGTAAAGGCTGAGTTGTTTGCTGCTAACAAACAATTGGTTGGGTTTGGTAAAGCAAGTGCTAATCTAAACTCTCTGTTGGGAATCGGTAAATCCCATTCAGATAAATCTGGTTTAGGCTATGACACCTCTGTTCCCCTTGCTACTGCTAGCACTTCCCGCACTACCTTTGTGCGACCAACAAGTGTTGTTATTCCTGCTCCTGTGCAGGTGCCTAGTGTGGTATCACCACCCAAGGTTACTCATGTGAAGCAAGTTCGGAAAAAGAACTCTAGACACAAAGGCTTTAAATGTCTAACATGTGGTCGCATGGGTCACACTTCTGCCTTTTGTTGGAATAATTTGTATCCTGCTCATCATCCTTCTTTTGCAGGTAACTCATATTGGAACAAGTCTTCCACCTTCTCCATGCAGGCTCCATACATGTGGAATGGCTATGCTCCGTGGGGTTTACCCAGAACTTCTCCTTATGGAAATCGTCCTCAAGCAACACCCATGCCTACTCCACCACCACATTTCTGGGATAGGAGTATGGATGCATCCAGGAAAATGGTGTCTCACATGGCTCGCTTGGTTGAACCATTGGCTTCATCATGGTATCTTGACAGCGGTTGTTCGCGTCATATGACAGGTGATAAGACTCTGATTGATAACCTGACTCTTGGATATGGAGGTAAGGTTAGGTTTGGTAATGGTAAATTGCTTCCGGTTGAAGGTAAAGGTAACTTTTCTGAGGTTGAATCGCTCAATAGTCATGAGCTTCTTTTTGTTAAGGGTCTTAGGTCAAATCTATTGAGTATTAGTCAGTTATGTGATGCTAAATTTAAGGTTGTGTTTGAGGATAATAGGTGTGATGTTTTTAATTCCAATCATATCTTGGTGTTATCTGGTAGTCGCTCATCTGATAACTGCTTCATTGTCACTACACCTCTTCCGCTTTCATATACCTAATGTGGTCATTGGAACTGTCTGTGTTTAGGATGTCTTAGGTTTGGTCATTTATTGTTGTTGTTGGTATTGAGGACATACTACACTCTCTATTGTGTGGATTTCATTTTACAGATGTTTCTAGTTTGGCGTTCTCAACTGTCTTTGTGTCATGCATGGTTGTAGGGTTACATTATACTCTCTTCGTATTGGTAGTTTCTTGCATGATGCATTTCAATGTGGTTGGCTTGACATTTTCAATACATGTATAACTCCAGTCTTCCATGGTTGTTTCTTTCATGATCGTTGTTTTTATTTTCTTTATTCTCTCACCTCTTGTAAGTGGTCAATGACTCACAAAATCCCCAGCCATTTGAATGTCTTGAGAGCATACTCATTTGGCTAAGAACCCGTTGGGGCTGTGAGGGTCATGCTCTGACGGATGCACTCAAGAGATGTTAGTTCTTGTGTTGCACGTTATCATGGTATTGCACTTCTTGAGTGTGTTTTTGCCGAAAAGATGTAGGCTACACCCTACCCTCGTGTTCTGGTAAAAGATGGAGATATTTAATACTCCCACACGGGAATGGCATCTGTTTCAATGGTTTACAAAATAAAAAAAAAAAAAAAAAAAAAAAAAAAAAAAATGGCTAATGGCTTTCGCATTTGTCTAGTTGAAGGACAAGAAGAAAAACAATAGTGTGTGTTTTTGGGCTAGTTGCAAGTGACCTTCAATATTCTCTATGATCATGTCTTTAGTTTGTTTTTCGGAGGTTGGTATTGGTCTATCAGGTTCTTCTACATACTTGCATCATTCTAGTAACTACCATGTCATGGTGTATGATGTCGTTCTTCGATTTTGCATTCTCTTGTGGTTGAGGTTTGTTTGAACTATATTCGGTTGTAATTGGAATTCGTATGATACGTAGAAGTGCTTTCTTGTGATGTCTCTCAATTTTTGTTTTTGGGGTTGTGTGGTTTATTATCTAGCTGTTAGGTTGGTTCTATTTTTTTTACAAAAAAAAAAAAAAAAAAAAAAAAAAAAAAAAAGGGGGGTCGTACGAACGTTTTGATGACGTCCGAACGTTGAGGTGGGCAGATCTATCTACAACGTACGAACGTGTTTCTAGCGTACGAACGTGGTGTCTGGCAGATGTTTTTTTTTTGTTTGTCCCGACGTACGAACGTCTGTAGGACGTACGAACGTCCCTGATACAGTCCGGCCCATTTGCTGTTTAAATTCAAATTTTGTTTTAAACCATAGGCCAACTGTTATATAAATCGTGTTCCCTCTCCTTGGTACACTACAAGCAGTTAGTATTTTGGGATTCCCTGATTGTCTTCGAAGATCTTCTTCTCTTGCTTTGCAATTGTTCTCTTTCTCTTGTCATCGTGTTTGTTCCTGTGTGTTTGTCGGCTAAGTTGTTGGGTATCCTCATTCACTATCACTTGTAAGTGTTTCTTGTGTTCTTTCCCTCTTTTCTGCTGTAATGATTTGTTGGTTATTTGGCTTGCTTTATAGTTTTGTTACTTAAGGTTGTTTGATTACTTTTTGTCGTCATGGAACTCGGTGTTTCGACACTCGATTCGCCTTGCTTTTGGTTCTGAACGACCTTGAGGATTATTTCTCTCTTCTCTCTTGTTATTCATGTTTCTTGTCTTGTGTTTGGATGCTTGCCACTGCTACATTGTTGTCATTAGCATATATCACGTTTCTGCACATCAAGTGTTTGTTGAAATGCCTCAATGATTTTTTATTGGTTTTTCTGTCAATTCTCTTACATTTTTGTTTTGTGATTGTGTAGACAATGGCTTCCAAGCGCGCACGCACCACTCCCTCCAACGCGGCATCTTCTTCTCGCGCTCCGAGGGGTCGTGGTTCCAATTCGGGTTTGTCATCTCATCCTTCATCCCTTGGCGCTCATCCTCGAGCCAAGGCCATTGTTCCCGAGCGTTTCTTCGACTTGGGAGACATTGCTGCCACCCCTCTAGGGGCTTCTCAACTAGGCAATATCGCATTGTTCTTTGAGACTCGGAATTGGCTAAGGGTGGCTCAACCAATCACCAAGTACTCGGTTGAGCATACGATAGCTTTCTATGAGACAAAGACACCCTCGCAAAATCGATTGAGTTTTGCGGTCTTGATTGAAGGTCGGCGATACACCATTTCTCCTAAGGTGCTACGCGAGGCGTTGGGTATTGATGGTGCCTTTATTCCTGAGGATGCTGTCTCTGTTCGATGGCCCGTTCCGGAGACAATTCAAATTGACTTTGTCAATCAAGTTCAACAGATGTTTATTGATGGTGTCACGGAAAGGTATCATGCCAAGCACTACAGCGCAATCCTCCTGCACATGGTTGCTCACTCCAACATCTACCCCACCAAGGGCAACAAGATAATTATGACCGACGACATGGTCAAATTGGTGGTTTGTATGTCGGTGCACCATATTCATCTCTCTGAGGTCATCTACAATCGGATGCTTCAAATTGATGCAGCTAAGGGTACTCTTCCTTTCCCTAGCTTTATTATGACAATTCTCAGGCACTTGGGTTTTCAGGGACAGTACACGGAGGTGAGCCCTCCAAGGTTCGTTGGCCATGACTGGGTCAACGCCATTAAGAAAGGCTGTCAATCTTGGAAGGTTGCCTTTGAGTCTGTGGGTGCTCGTTTGACGCATCACCTTATCTGGGGAGGCCGAGCTCTTGATCGTAATGATGATTTTGATCGGGCCTTGACCACTGGACGCCCCATCCCTGCTTCTGCTAGGGGAAATCGGGCTGTTGCAGCCATTGATGCTCGGGTTTCCTCTCTCCGACGTCATCAGGATCATATGGACGCTCGGTTAGATCGTTTTGGGGTCATCCTCTCTCGTCATGATGTCATGATCCGTGATATTCATGCGATGAATGTTGCTCAGATGCGGCATCTACAGCTGGACTTCACTCCCACAGACTTGCCTCCGTTTCTGGAAGAGGTGCCTCCTGTTCCTGGTGAGAGTGATGGTGATGACTCCGAGAGTGAGGATGAGGGTGATGGTGAACCGAGTGATGGTGCCTCGGAATCCGAGTAGTTGGTTTTTCTGGTTTCCTCTTCCCATTTTTGTATTTAACTGCTATATTGGTTTGTTTCTATTTTTTTCTTGTACTTGTTCTTGGATATTGCTATTTTCTTGTTAGTTCAAGTTGGTTTCCTTGTTTTGCAGTAAAATTTTCTGGGGTAATGGACCTTCCTTTTTGGGCCCATGATATGTTTACTCCTATGTTTCTTATAAATAGGGAGTCCTTTTTCTCCTTCACTCCTATTGTATCTTCTTATCTCTTGCTAATTCACTCTTTGTTCTTCAGAATCTTCTATGGCAGAATATGAACTTCATGGAATTTTTGTTCCGACTGTTGGTTATGTGTCATTCATGGTAATGGAGTACAAGAACAATGCTAAGGTTTGTCGGTTATGTCGCGTTCCCCATGGATATGACTATCTTCATCGTCCTTTTCTTAATCCTTGTTTGGTTCGTGTCAATCATTGGGAGAGATTACCGGGACATCTTCAAACTCACATCTTAGAGTTGGTTGGTTATCCGAAGGTTCCAGGACTTGCTGCTCCGCTTACCGACTGTGGCTTGGACAGCAGAATTGAGGAGTTGTTTTGTACGAGTGAATGGTTGGAGGATTATGATGATCATGTGATTGCTAGGTGGAATCGACCTTCGGCTCGTGCGGAAGCTTACTTCTCCAAGCTTCCTTTAGGTCATTGGGAACGGGTTTTTCGAATTCGTTAACTCAAGCCTTATGTTTTTGTCGTTTTTGTTTTTCTTATGTTTATGGATTTCTCTGTTTGGTTATTAGTTGACTTTCTGAACTTTTAATAGTTGGATTAGTTTTATATTTTTATCTGTCTTATATGCTTTGGTTGGTATTGATTTCTTCTTCTTGGTTATTGGTTTAGTGTTATTCTTTTCCTTTATTGGTTGGTTATTTTGATCACTTGTTGTGACAAAAAGGGGGAGATTTATGACTCTAATTACTAACAATCGTCTTCTTGTTGTTAGGTTATTTTTGGGTCATGTTTCAGGTATGCTACACGTATGGGGGAGTTGCTCATGAAGTTTGGAGCTCATGAAGTATGGGGGAGTTGCTCAAGGAACTTCTGTTGAATCTTTGATTGCTTCCGTTCGATCTCTGATGGTTAAAGCATCTTCCTAAAGCTGGATAACAAGAATTGGTGACTTGTTATGTGTTTCTATTTTGAGTGTTTTTGTAGGCATGTTTTATAAATGCCATGGTTTGGGATTGTAAGCACGTTTTATAAGTGCTATTAGAGTCATAGGTTTTTGTCACAAAATCAATGTCAAAGGGGGAGATTGAAACCGGCACGAAGTGGTTTGACATCAATTTTGTGACAAAGTGTCTTTGGTTATCTCGCCTTGAATTCATTGTTAGGAAAACCAAGATGTACGCATGGTCGTCTCGTGTCCTTGTGTCTCTTAGGTCTGTCTAGGGAAAGTTATTGGGTTCTGGACGTACGTACCGAGTTAGGACGTACGTACGTTCACTGAAGCAGAGAACTTCTTTTGGTCAGGACGTACGTACTCAGTTAGGACGTTCGTACGTCCAGGTAGTCAGCAGATGTGTTTTCGTATGGAGACGTACGTACCGGTTTAGAGCGTTCGTACGTCATGTTAGGCAGCAGGCTTATTTTTGTGTGGCGACGTTCGAACGTCATATCGACGTACGAACGTCCAAAGTCGGTTTGCACAGTTTCGGCCCATTTTTCTAGGTTTTCAACCCTAAGTATAAATAGGGTTTCTCTTCTACAGAACAAGGTAGTTCTTTGGCCGTCCATCCTTCTTCTAGTTTAGGTGTTTTGGTTAGGTTTGTGATAGTGAATTTGTTTGTGGCTATTGAACTCAATTCCCTTTCTTCCCCCTTTCCTCAATTCATATCTGTGTGATCTTCAAGAGTTATTGTGAATTCGGCTTCGAGTCTTCTTGTGTGTTCATCAAGAAGTCGAGTGTCTTGTGCGTACATCAAGGTGCTCTGGTGAAGTCAAGGTGTTAGAGATAACCAGGAGTATCAACTCGCAGTGAGTGCAGGTAGTTGATAGGTTTGTACATCTCTTTTCATCTAGTGGATTATTTTGTTGTCGCGAGGACAACCGTGGACGTTTCCCAGTTTGGGTTTTACCACGTTAAAAACTTCTGTGTGTTATTTACTTTCCGCGTATTGTTTGTTTGCTTGTTTGAATTCACATTTGTTATACTAGCACTATTTGTAGTTTCTCAAATATATCAATGCCAATCAAACTGTTGTAATGCAGTAATGCTGCAACGTGTTCCTACACACTGAGCAAATGTTGAATTTTATTATGCTACTCACATGTTTTATAAGTGGGGGTATTTTGGTTATTTTCAAATACTGCCCGGTTCAACTAGCAGTTCGTGACTAAAGTCTAATTAACGAAACAAAAGTGTCATTTCCCAAACTAGTGTATACTTTTAGTGACCAAACCCTAAATACCCCTAAAAAGTTTTGTAAAATTCAATGTGTCTTTGCTTTCCGGAGAAATACCTGGCGAACAAGTACACCCTATGTATATCCTATTTTGGGAATTTGGTTTCCTTTTTCTTGTGGGATAAGAAAAATAAAATTTTTCTAAAAGTTTTTCTTGTTATACAAGGATAAGAAATTCAAAGAAATGAAAAATCATTTTTTCTGGCATAAACCAAAACTGTAACACCCATGATGAGTTGGTGTTAGTCCCACATTGCCAAAGAAGTAGTTGTATTGGTAGTATATAGAGCTTAACCATACTCTAACTAATGTCAATGCCTTTTGGGCAAAACCTAGATGTGTGGACCCTGATCCAAAACCCTCTACTACTGGATATCAACAGTGACTAAGGGGGACAATATTGACATTAGCGGGCGGTATGGTGCTCGACGTACCGGGATGAGCGAGGACCAAATCCCGAGGCGTTACAAAAATATAGCTATTTAGGTTATTTAGATAAACCAATAAGGTTTAATGTGTTTAAAATTATAAGAGAGGCAGCTGGGTTAAGTTTGTTTAGATTCTTGTAATCTTCATAATATTCAATAAAAAAACATAGTTTTTTTGACATCTTGTGTTTGTTCATCTTTATTTACTATTATTGTTTAATTCCGCATTGAATAGTTATTTTTACCTAGTAATTTATATTAATTAAATCAAGAGCAAAGTTTGATTCCCTGGAGGAATTTTCTATGGTTTATGGTCTTAACTCGTTCACAGTACAGAAACCTACATGAAGTTCTTGTGTCCTTGGGAAATTCTAAAAAAACAAAAACAAAATGACGAAAAAATATCTAAAGAATTCATAGGAGGGGGAAACACCTACTCCACAACAGAACCTAGTACAAAAGAAACAATGACTTTATTTCAGATTTAGATGCAGTCGATGAATTCTACTTTGTCAAAGCCAACCAATTTAATCATAAAAAGGTGGAGAAGAAAAACCCAAAGAAGAGAAAGTGTTCGTTTTCTGAACAAGACAACTCGAATGATGATGAAGAGGAGGAAAAAGAAATAGATGATGAAGAAAATGAAAACGACAACATTAAAACGTATTCCATATCAAGGAGGTAAGAATTTTTTGAGAAATTTAAAAATTTGGAAGTTGAGATTCCTTTGTATGATAGGAATCTTGATGTGGAGAAACTAGACGATTGGAGTGAACGTCCAGAGAAATATTTTACTCTTTATGGCTATTCGTCGAAGGAAAAGATTACCTTTGCGACTTTAAAGCAGTTGAATCATGCATTAACTTGGTAGAAATTTAATTGTAAGTATCATGATCAGATCAAGAGGCAGTATCATGGAGGAAGTTCAAGGAGTTATTTAAGAAGTAATTATATCCAATAGGATTTCTAGAAGAAATTAAAGTTATCATAAGTGGTACAACTTGCGCCAAAGATACAATCAATCCATCCAAGAGTATACAACTGAATTTCAGAATCAAGTCATGGTTTTGAATATTAATCTAAAGGAATACTCCATATACATGAAGTACATGGCAGGTTTGAGTGAGTAAATTCGATAGGAGATGAAGTTGTTTATAGTAGAATCTATTCTAGAGGCTTTATAAAAGCTATTACCGTTGAAGGCAAATTGAAGAAGAACGATACAGAAGGAGATGAAAATCAATCTGGTGGTATATCTAATGGTTCTAGTAGCAAACATAATTATAGTAAAATGAAAGGTAATGGAGAGTCTGATGGGAAAGTAAAGTTGATTTTCAATCATTGTGAAACAACATGACATGTGATGAACAAATGCTCAGAAAAGTATCCACATTTTAGACTGAAAAGGATGAAAGAGGAGAGAAAGACTACAACTTTAACCACACAATGTCCAAAAGTAGTACCAGGGATGACAAAGCTTAACCTCAAGCTCAACATGATGGCAGGGAATCATACACAAGTACAAGAAGATGATCCCAAAGAGCATATTTTGTGTGTTACGTTTACAGATGAAAACAAGTTTGGTAGATGTTGTTGTAGATCCAGCAAGTCAAAAAGATTTGATTTCAGAAGGTTTGGTTCAGAAGCTTGGTTTAGAAATAGTGAAACATCCTAAGCCTTATCCATTGGGGTGGATTGAGAAGGATGTCGGCTTGAGTGTGAAATATCAATGCGCATTCAAATTTATTCTTCATTAGCCATATAATATTGATGGGGTGACATGTGGTGTTGTCCCATTAGATGTTTGTCAAGTTGTTTTAGAAAATCCCTTCTTGTGGGATATGTATGATATTTTTCATAGGAAGGTTCAGAAGTATACATTCACTAAGGATGGAGAACTGTTTGTCATTTGAGCAATTCCATCTCCAAAAGTAATTGACCTAATTGGTGATAACAAAACAGGTTAAAAGGCTAGTAAATGTTTGTCGGAAGTTTGTCTTAATGACATGTAACACCCCCGATTCGGCAGGTGGTTTGCTGAGGGGTGTGTATCCTATGACTTCAGAAGGGGGATGTCTAGACATTGGAATATAGATATAGATCTGTCATATATTAATTATCACCAAGGCCTTTTGGTTTCACTTCGATCCAGAGTTTCAAAGAACTCCAGAGTTAAGTGTGCTTCGGTAGGAGTAGTAATGGGTGACCTCTTGGGAAGCAAGTTGTTGCCTGTAAAACCCCACACTGTCAAACAACCATAATGGCTAAGTGGGGAGAGTATCAGTGGTGTATATAGTTTGGGTTTCTGCAAATGGCAGAGCCGACGACGGTTCACCTGTCGAGAGTGGGAGAATATGCTGGAAAGGCGCGTAGCTCAGTTGCGTCGGGTACTCGTCTCGCGAGGGGCAGGGAACATTGGAGATCTGGGGTTGTATATTCCAGAGCCAAGTACAGGTCTCTTCTATGGTGGTGAGATCGTAACACCCCCGGGTTGGCAGGTGGTTTGCCGAGGGGTGTGGTTCCTATAACTTAAGAAGAGGCATGTCCTAACATTGGAATATGTATGTATCCAAAATATATTATCACCAAGGCTTTTTGGTTCACTTTGATCCAGAGTTTGAAAGAACTTTGGAGTTAACCGTGCTCGGGTGGGAGTAATCTCAGGATGGGTAACGTCCTATAGGGTTGGCTATCGAGTCGAGCTTTAGGAGGTTCAAGCTTGGCTCATAAATTTATAGGGTGTGCTCAAGCTTGGCTCGAGCTTTATATGAGCCTAATTTTTTGTTCAAGCTTGACTCGTATAAAGTATATATTGCTCAAGCTTGGCTCAATTAAACTCGTTTATCTACGAGCTTTAAACGAACTTGAGCTTAATTTGAGCTCGTTTAACATTTAAATAACCAAATAATGCTCACACAAACAAAGTAATATAATAAAACCAATTTAATTAAATTTACATAACTACGTAAGTGTGATGTTGAAAAGGATATTGTAACAAAAAGTACTGAGACATATAGTATATTAATAGTAATTATTCAACGCTAATCATTAACACTATTGGCATTGTATTTATATAATATTATTGTAAACAATATGCTTATGAATGGATATGGGTTATAATATTATATATACGTATATAGTCTACTATATATCTAAAATTTATGATTCAACTGAGCCTCGAGCTTTTAATGAATAGCTTGAGCTCGGTTTGAGCTTGGCTCGTTTATAATCAAGCCTAAAATGTGATCAAGCTTGATTCATTTAATTTAATAAACAAGCTTGACCTTTACTGAGCCGACCACAAGCCAAGCTCGAGTAGCTCGTCTCATTAGACACACCTACTCTTGGGAAATAAGCTACTGCCCGTAAAATCTCACACTGTCGGACGACCGCAGTGGTTAAGTAGGGACAGTGTCGGTGGTGTATATAGGTCGAGTCTCTGCAAGGCTTTCAAGAAAGATTGCTTATTAGAGCGTAATGTGACCGAGACACGAAGTGGAAAATAAACAATATTTTGTAGTGGGCGTGTGGGTTAAGTTTCAGGCAAAACTACATGGTTGAATAAAGTCTAGGGAGCTCTCGAGTTCCCTAATCAATGTTTCTAACTTAAACGAGAGTTTAAGTTCCTAGAGGGGGGAACCATGATACATGTGTATCTTATGTGTATCCTATTTTGGGAACTTGGTTCCCTTTTCTCTGTGGGACAAGGAAAACAAATTCTTTGTAAGAGTTTTCTTTGTTACACAAGGATAAAATATTCAGGATAAGGGCAATTTTTTTTTTTTTTTTTTTGGCCAACAAGAAGTTGTACAAACCCTATTATATTCATGTTTTGGCATAAACTAAAATACAATATATCTTATTTACCTTGTTTACAGAAACCATTAAAGTTTAGTGGGTTTAGAATCATAAGAGAGTGAGAGACAACTAGGGTTTAGAATCATTAAGATTGTAATCTTCATAATGTTCAATAAAGAAAATAATTTCTTCATCGAGATCTTGTATTTGTTCATCTTTATTTAGTGTTATTGTTTAATTTTGCATTCAGTAGTTGTTTTTACCTTGTAATTTGTATTAGCAAAGAACAAAAATTCCATTTCTACCTTACAAGGCAGCAAACTTTCGATTTCAAATTGCCACTAGTTAATAGAATTGTGACCTCGTGGGCAAAGTGGCAAACTCAACTCTGAGTTTTAGTCAGCATCTTTAGCACACCAACCATCATCCTTATTTCAGTCAAACAGGCCCAACGTCAACTCACATACATATTTAACACAAGTCCACATTTTTTGGCCGAAATTATTATCTGGGATTTTTAGACTTACCTCCCCCCTTCTTTATTGTCACGTTTTGAATAAACCCCTCATTTATTTGTCCAAGTTTGGACTCTCTCTCCCCCCCGTCTGCTTCTGTCAAATTTAACATCATTTTTTTTAACTTTCCAAAATGCCCTCGATGGTTGCTTTAGACTTAACCTCCCTAAAAAATTTCAGTTAACAAAACACATCATTTTTTTTAACTTTCCAAAATGCCCTCGATGGTTGCTTTAGACTTAACCCCCCTAAAACATTTCAGTTAACAAAACATAATTGTTTTACTTATTGTTGTTTATATGGGGTTAAGTCTAAAATATGATAGAGGGATATTATGAGAAGAAAAAAAAATAAAAATAAGCATTAAATTTGATGGAAGCAGACGGAAGGGGGCAAAGTCCAAACTTGGACAAATAGGGGGGTCTGTTCAAAACGTGACCATAAAGGGGGGGGGGGGGGGATAAGTCTAAAAAAACCTCTATTATCTTGTAAGTTTGTTTCCGTAATTATCATCTAATTTCTTCCTCTAATCATCCCTCATTCATCTTCTCTGTCTTGCAATTAAGTGTAAGTTTATAATCTTTAAGCCATTTATAGTTAATCACCTTAATCTAATTCTTTAAGTACTAAATGGTAAATATGCATGTAACTAGAATTTTGTAAAGTTTTGGAAAGCTTGAACTTTTTGAGTATGTTGTTCTGCGGTAAAAATTGCATTCTCATAAGTTCTGTTTTCATGTCAAGATTGGTTATGGCTGCATGTGTTTCCCATGGTTTGAGAATTAGACATTAATATATAAAGGGATTACATATACAATATAATTGATTTTTAGTTTGTTACTCAAAAATTCAAACTCTATTGTGTTTTAGAGATAATTTTTTAGATATTAGAGTAAACTCGGGTCAACTCATATAAAAACCCGAATTCAAGCGAAAAGTTACGAACTCCATAAACTCGGGTCAACTCATATAAAACTCCAGAAGATCCAGTAGATAGCATCTCTTTTTGGAGATAGCTGAAATGTTGTGGAAATAGCTGTAATAGGTATTATGTACATCTGATAGTAAAGTTTTGATTTATGAATACAGGTGAGGGTCTGCCTAACCTTAGCTTACTCATAAAAAAAAAAAAAAATCTTTAAAGAAAATTTTATTCTTTGACTATCGTCCAATAAGAGTTTTTTTATTGATTAACGCAATATACTAAATTTTGATTTTGATGTATAACAAATATCTAACTGATAATGCAATCCTTAATTCACCAAATAAAAAAAAAGAAATGCAATCTACGAGTACTGTTTGTCAGGGATCACCCAAAACCTGCAATTTTCTAAGGGTAGTATTGTCCTTTCAAATTTTGACAGAAGGCAGCCATGACCAATGTTGTCTTCTATTCTAGTGAGCAATTTAAAATCATTTTGAAGAAGCTAAAACCCTTGTAAACACAGATAGAGAAGAAGAAGAAGAAGAAGAAATGGCTTCTTATCTAAAACCCCCACTTCTCACTAAATCTCCTTCATTCTTTCGTCTAACTTCACTCTCTGCAAGACCCTTTAGTAATCCAATTAGAAGTATTTCTAGTGGAATTCCCATTACCAATAAAGGGTTTAAGAGTTGTTCTTCTTGCAATGTTTTTTTACCCTCTTTGAATTTCAATCATGGAAGCAGTTTTAAGGATTTGGGTTGTTCTAAAATTGGATTTAAAGAAATGGGTTTTGATTATTTTCGGGTTTCAGCGGTTTCTGATGGTGGTAATGGTGGTGGGATTGGGAATTCAGGTGGTGGGGATTCAGGTGGAGGTGGTGGGGGTTCAGGTGATGAAGGTGGTTCTGGGGGTAAAGGTTCATTGCTTTCATGGTAATGTTACTATCCCTTTTTGACATTGAGCTTGTATTTTGGTTTGATAGAACATAGATTGTTACCAGTTGTATATGTTGTTTATTTGCGTTTGCAAACAAACTTCTCATATTTGCTCAGTAAATAGTTCGACGAAGCTTCATTAGCACTAGCATGTTTCATATCATGGCCAATTTTGTGGGGAAACTATTAATTTCTGAGTAACTATGAGCCCCTTGTAAGCCGTCAGTTAAGTTGTTAATAACTTGTGAATTGTGAAGCGTCCGACAACAATAAAAATTCAAATAACGAGTTTTCAAGCACTATTTCTAAATAGATGCCGCACACAGCACACATTCACTAATATGAAAACTTAAGTCTTAACAATTCGAGCACTAAGAAGGTGATCTTTGGAAACCAACTCTTGCCATCATGACGTAGTGTTTTCATTTCATAGATCACTTTGAAGAGCAAGTTGTGGGGAATTTACTGCACTGCCATTTTTCATATCTTGGCCAATTTTGTGGGGAAATTATTAATTTTGTGGGGAAATACTAAGCTGTCAGTGAAGTCGTTAATAACTTGTCAATTGTGTGAAAAAATAGAAATCCAATGAAGAGTTTTCAAGCATTCTTTCTAATTAGATGTCACACATGGGCACACAACACACATGCACTAATATGAAAACTTAATTTTAAACAATTCAAGCATTAAGAAGGTGACTTTGGAAACCAACTCTTACCATCATGACATAGTGTTCTCATTTCGTAGATCTCTTTCAAGAGCAAGTTGCTATGTTTTTTTTTTCTTCGATCATCTGAAAATCTCTATTTTAAGATGTATTTTATTAAGTTTATATCCTTACCTATAGGATACAAATTGTCACTTAGTTGCAATTGACTATCCAAGTCAGAAAACACAATTTATGCAGAGTTGTATAGAGCATAAGATATCGTCAAGGCTCATCATTATCATTAATTGCATATGTCAATGGAGCTAACGAGAAAATAAACGTCATTTGCTTCTGATAAGGGTAGAAACCAAGGCCTTGAGCCCTTAGAAGTCATTTTCGTACAGAAGCTGAGCAGCGTAGTATCTGGAGCCATGATAAACACGGTCTTGTCTAGATCAAGGAGTCCGAGACTCTGAGATATAATACATTTGCATCTTTCGATGTCTAAGGAAGTTTAATTTTATTATGTGCATTCACAAATCTCTGCAAGAAAATGAAAATGAAAACGAGAAATCAGAAGCAGAAAAGATAAGTAGCATACAACAAATAGATGGCAAGCTACTTTCTTAAGATATAAGTTTTATTGACTCATTTGTTTAATCTCAGGTACTTGGCAGCTCTTGAGAAGTATCCAGTGTTGACAAAAGCTCTAACTTCTGCAATTTTGACTTTTATTGGGGATTTGATTTGTCAGGTATTATATTTTATATTCGAGAATTCCTTTTACTCCTCTCTTTTCCTTCCAGTGGTCGTTTTCCTGATATCAAAAAGTCAATTTTTATACTCCTTAGTCCTAGTTGTGTTCTATTAATACATTGTTTTGGTTAGGAGTTATGCCAGAGTCTGTGACTGTTATTTTGGTTTCATCATTTTGTGAATTTTTTAATTCTCTGTAATACATGTTATTGGTAAAGGAATTGATTAAAACTAACTCTTTTCGTTCATGTTAAAAAACATATTAACGTTTTTATTTACTTAGGTATCCAGTTTAATTATTTCCTGTTCAACAACCTATTCGCTGATTTTCCACCTATGTTAGTGTGCCTCTGTCATATCTTATTTCTCGTGTTGTGGAAACTTCATTCTCCACCTATGTTAGTGTGCCTCTGATTTTTCACCTACTTAGTTCATTAATTATAATTAACAATATCTTTTTGCTCTTGATTTTTGCGTATAATGATGTTCGCTAGGTGTATTAACTGTCTGGTATTAATACATCCTCTTTATGTTGATGATGCAGCTCTTAATTGATCAAGTGGCAACCTTGGATGTGAAGCGGACATTTGTATTCACTCTGTTGGGATTTGTTTTAGTAGGCCCTACATTGCATTTCTGGTAAGGACTGGGAATCCTCAAGGTCATTTACTTGTTTGATGAATAATCTTTTCCATAGGATCTCTGCTACATTTAAGTATACTATCTGAAATGGTTTACACTCACTAATAACTCTTTTTTCAAAGAGGGAGCATATGGTAATAAGTCAAGGTGTACAACCCCTTGTCTGTTTGTCATTTCCATGGGGGCGGAAGCTTGATGTAGAAACCAGTTTTATGAAATGTCTGTTATACCATGTGTTTGCGTAGTTGTCAACATCTGAGGAGAGAATATATTAGGGAAAAATTTATTTAGGTTCACATCTGCCTTCCCCCAACCCAACCTTTGCCCATTCTTCAGGAATCTTGGTTACAATTATTAAGGAACGTCTACTGATAAAAAATGATTTATAAGGAACTTGTGTATTATTGATACTGGGTTTATTCGGAAGCACCTTGCTTGTTTACTGGTCATCCAATTCTGTAATTGGTTTGGTTTGGGGCTTTCCAAAACATTAAGGGGGACATAAATTAAACAGCATGGATTTCTGTGCTTGTGCTTGATTGATGCATTATTAAAAGTCGATTGTAATATAAAGCCTGAGATTAAGAAGTGCTCATCTATACTGAGTACAATATCTCTTAATGTTTATGCTAACTTTCAGTAATTAATTCTTACTGATGGATTTGTAGGTATTTATCTTTGAGTAAATTGGTGACCACTCCAGGAGCATCTGGTGCTTTCTTACGCCTGCTGCTAGATCAGGTTAGATATTTTACCCTGCATAGCTCATATTCTCCCCCAATCGTGATCATGTTCAACAAACGATCACACTACTTGCCTAGATGGTTGAGCTCGGTTAATAAACTTTCTTTGATAAAAGTCGCTTCACCTTTGCTGCAGTTCCTTTTCTCGCCAATGTTCATTGGATTTTTTCTATGTTCGCTCCTGACACTAGAGGGGAGGCCGTCACAGATAATGCCAAAGCTTCAACAGGTGAAGTTTCCTATAGTTTAAGAAGTTGTGTTCACTCTAATTTGATCTATTTAACATGCCTATATCTCATATGGTTATCATTACCAGGAGTGGATGGCTACAGTGCTGGATAACTGGAAACTTTGGATCCCATTTCAGTTTCTCAACTTTCTAATTGTTCCACAGCAATTTCAGGTTTGAAAGACTGAGCTCCTGCTTTTCTTTTTGAAAACATTAATCCCTAGATCTCTGAGTACATGGTTTGTCCATTCTTCTCCTGCACCTTGACATAAGTGTCATGTTTGGAGCCATGTTTCCACAGTCTAGGAACATATATCAATATATGCCCCTTCTGCTAGGATGATTTGGGATGTCAGGGGAAAAGATGAGTTGTTTGAGTGCACGCATTACGGTTTTATGCACATAATTAATGTAAGCTACAACATGTCGACAAAGTCATACTTTTGAAAGGGAATGTACTTCAGATGCAACAAGAAGTTCTGGTCTTAAGAATCACATCATGTACTAAGAATAACATTAGCTGTATATAATTCACATAACTATTTATATTGTAAAAGACTATATATCGAGGTTGTTGTTTCAACCCAAGCACTTAGGTGGTTAGCAATGATACAGGAGATGTCATTGCGACCTAAGTAGTCCCAATGCCCCCACATATCACAAGAGCTGCCACCTTTATGAAGACTTTCTTTTGCTTTGTCCCACCTAAGAAGTCAGTCGCCTTCCACCTGGCCCGCAGTCTATCATAACCAGCCTCGAAGTGTAGTTGAACATGAGTCTTTAGCTCAATTGTCATGGATCGCTCCTTCATGTTGGAGGTTGTGGGTTTAAACCCGCTGCACTTATAACAATTTCTTTCACAGGAGTTTAATTATTCCATTGTAAATCAGCTGACAAAATACTAACTCAAAGGGTTCTGAGTTAATGTTTATTTGCTTCATGTGTGCTTTTTGCATATTCGGTGCTTCTTCTTAGCTAAGTAATCCATTAATTTTTAATTGTCTCAGGTTCTTGCGGCAAATTTCATTGCTTTAATATGGAATGTGATTCTGTCATTTAAAGCTCACAAGGAAATCCTCCCCAAAGTATGACACTTATCTCCCTAACCATTTAAATTTCAATTCAGTGTTTTCCCTATATAACAATGTTGATTCTTGCGAATGAGCCTGTGGCTCAATGGTAGCACCCCTCACAAAGTGGAGAGGTTGTGGGTTCGAAACACGTCGACAGCTGATTGTTGATATAAGTTTCCAGACGTAATTTAAAGGGGTAGGGGTCACCTCAACGCCGCTTGCCAATTAAAAAAAAAAATGTTGATTCTTGTCTTTAATGACAATTTTTTCAGATTGTCAAATGTGTATTTGCACACGACCATTTTCTAATTTTGTATTAATGTCATACCACGTGTTAGGTCAATCAGTGCCATGTATAACTTGCTCAATGGTTTATTCCATTAAGTTTGCTAAATTCGGACATTCCTCACAGCAGCATACAATGCCCCAGGGATGTAACTTTCTTGGAACTTCTAACTTTCTAACTAAGTAAACTCTGTAATACTCATAGAAGTATAAGTGCTGTTATTAAGCCTTGATCGAACTAAAGTTATCATACTCTATCTATGTTTTTTTCTTGAGAGCTATTTAGTTTGGAAAAGCTATCAACTATAAGCTTCTACAATATCATGCCTCATTTGATTTGATTGTTGGATGTTTAATTTGGTATTCGACAGGCAAGTGGATAGAGACTGAGAAACTCAACTTGTTATTGCTGTTGAACAAGCTTTTGCTTAATCAAAGCTGGTTAGTGAAATTATCGATGTTTTGATAGTTAGTTCTTCTTTGTTGAACATTAGAATGTGTAATGTTAGAGAAGTGAAAACCTTCAAGGAAAAAATTAACAAGGTTTCAACTGCACAAAGGAACTTCTTTTATTTAAAACAGAGTTTTGAATTCAGAAATTTTACAGAGATAGAAAGCATGTATAGGTGATTCTCCACGAAAGTTCTTGAATCTGGTAAACGATCCTGTTAATGAACATACTTTTGTGAAATTGAGACTGTTATGTGTTAACGATGTTGCATACTTGTTTGAACATAAGTAGTTCATTTTTAACATGAATGAGTTAAAATATATAGGTAACAACTTTCCAACCGATTACAAAAAGCAGAAAAAAAAACACTTTCTCCAGGAGGAGATTCAATGAGGTATCATTTGTACAAGCCACCCTATGAATACACAGTAACAACCTATGCTGTCAAGGGCGGAGCGGAGCGCCAGGCGCTCAGATTTCTGGGAACCGCCTCCACCGCTCAAGCGGCGCTGAAGCGGCGCTCTGATCAGACCACAGAGTTTATACTTTACAGTTTACACTACTCTTCTCTAACAGTATTTCTTTCCCATAAAGAAGAAAAAGATTAAATTTAAAGAAGAAAGAAAGATTAAATTTAGATTTTATTTAAGAAGAATGAAGATTAGAAGAAGATTAGAGAAGAAGAAGTAGCAGCAGGAGCAAAATCAGAGAAGAAGAAGTGGCAGCAGCAGCAAAACCAGAGAGGAAGAGAGAGAATGTGAGATTTTTTATTTTTTTTTTAACTTAGGTTTTGGGCTTTTTTATTTGGGCCGCCTTGAGCAGTTTGTATGGACCGCTCTGAACAGAGCGCTGGACCTGAGCGCCGCCCAGGCGGCCCAAAGCGTTTTAGGCGCTAATTTTGCTGAGCGGAGCGACTTCCTCTAGAAATAGCGCCTAGGCGGCGCTGAGCGGCGCCTAGGCGCCGCCCCTGACAGCATAGGTAACAACTGCTCATGCATATTGCATGTGAAACTCTTGCCAGCCAAGGGCTCTCACATGCATTTGTGTCTAAGTCCTGATGTGTCTGTAGGCACGAAAATCGTGGTTTTGTATAATTAGTTGAGCAGAAGTTACAGTTATCATTACAGATCAACGAAAAATGATCTAGTACTAGTTGTCAAGGCTGCACGCCTGCACAGAGCCGAAACAAGGAAATCACCAATTATCTCACCTAGAGTTTACTTAGTACATTAGACAAAGAAGTCATTTTTCTTATTTCAGCTCCGTGATGCTGAGCACTGTTACTGGACCTTGATGGCTTGCTTCAGATTGTAAATTTTTCCTCAGTACAAGTATTATTACTATAACACTTTATTGTGTGCTCTGACTCTGGTTCCCTTGGATGATGGCCACCCCTGAAACCAGTCCCATGAATTTTATGGAGCACTATGGTTTGACAGTGAAGTCCATACACCTGCTCGGTTAATAATCATTTGTAATCAATGAAACATTTATATGGTTAAACAAGTATTGACAATGTTCACCATCATTTCATTTCTTATACATTCAGTTTGTATGATAAAAAAATCCCACATTTTGATTATAAATCCTGCATTCTATGTTATACTGTTTGGACAGGAGAAGTAGAATTCAGCCAGTCGCGAACTAGAATACTAGATAAAGTAAAACACTGAGATATTTGAGTAAACCTAAACTTAGATTATTTAAATCTAGTGACTTAAATCATAAAATCTTGATTGGGATTGAAATTCTTACCATGTGCTCTCCGGAATATTAAATACCCAATAATCCAGGATTTTATGTATATACTTGGAATGTAAGGATTATTTTCTAAAACTATTTCTACAATCTTTAACCTTTTTCTTGGTATAAAGTTACAAGCTTCTATGTGTGAATGTGTGATCACAACCTATGTGAATCATAAGGTGCCCTTCTTACTTGGATCCCTAAAGATAGATTTGTAGTTAACACAATCTAAACTGCAAGATTTGTAGTCTATACAATCTAAACTGCAAGTACCAGTATACCATTGTCATTGTCCAAAGTCTTGGTTTGGTCCCTCAACATCAATCAAAACATCAATCAATGAAAACATCAATCAATATAAGGGAATTTAGAGATACCCCGCAAAAACTTTGCACTCTTTGAGATACCCCAATTTGAAAATCATTAAAGATACCCCATTTTCTTATTTAAAGCCGATCAACCAAGCCAAGCCATTGACCAATATTTTGTTCATGCTGACAAAAATACCTTTCATCATAAAATAATATGTCACCCATTATTAATTGAACTAATCTCCACCATCCAAAAACTAAATCTATCTTAGCCTTCTAAAATCGATGGTCGAGATCATAAATTTCTTCCATCTTTCTTCTCCAAACAACTACCACCTCCATCCTTAACTACCACCACCCACTACCACCATCTCCAATTTCTTAACTCCACCACTTCCACAATCCAACAACCACCACCATATCAACCCTTAACACTCCATTACCACCACCACCACTACCACCAATCTCTAAAATCCCACCACCACCATCTCTAAAATCCCACCACCACTATCTTCATACAATCACACTCCATCACCATTTATATTGTATCATCTCACATTCTTCACATTCCATCGTCATTACCTTAGTCTTCACACCCCATCAACATCTCTTCTAAACCCAATCCCACATCCACCATTTTCTTCATCACATTTTTAACATACTTTAATTGTTTTCAAACACAAAGTTCACCATCATTAATCACACAAATGGTGATGGTTTTGAGTATGCTAATGGTGGAGGTGCATGGGTGGTGGTGGTGGTGGGTTGTGTGTTAGGGACTGTGGGATTTGGGTTAGAGATGATGGATGTTTAATAATTATTAATTAATTAGATTAAATCTAAGTGGATAGGTATTTCAGTTATAAACATTTAAAAACTGGTCAAACCATGGTCAATAGCTTAGTTGGCCGGCTTCAAATGGAAAAATGGAGATATCTCTAATGATTTTCAAATCTGGGGTATCAAAGAGTGCGAATTTTTCCAGAGGTATCTCTAAATCTCCCGTCAATATATTGAAGCCGAAGTGGTCACCGGGAGAGTCATTTTAGTAAGACATAATCACATAAATATTGAGTAAGCCATTCAGAAGAGAATACAAGAAAACCAGACAAGTGGAGACATGGTGAGTACTTAGTTTATGTCTGTGAAGTAGGCCATACCGTAGATTCATATACTGTACTCTGCATTCCTTCTTAATTTCAATGTAATTCCCTGTCCATGCGCAAAGCCAGTGGGTGAAGAACATTGTGCCGTGATTGGACCCTTGGCCAGCTTGGGTTATTTAGTTGGCTAACAATCCAATGCCCAGCTCAAATCAAAATCCACTGGTAGCTGACACTGAGCACCATTGATGGACTTTCTTTAGATGCATGGGCATTGTGGATATCCTCAGTAGTCAGTGGTCAGCATCATTACTGTGTGATTGCAACTACATGGTGCATTGGTGCTGCAAGCAACTAGGGTATGAATGTGTATTTGACTCGGGCCAACGGGGGCAATCTTTTTAGAACAACTCAAAGTCAAAGCAGTGATTCTTCGATTAGGTTAAAATTAGCTGAGAAGATTGATCATGCATATGTTTACTTTAGGCTGTGCTGCATGATATTGACAGTGGTTCATTTGGAACATAACTACTCTACCGTAGGGGTACACTATATACAACATACATGTGGCACCATCTCTACCGTTCATCATGGTGTCACGTGTCAACATCTAATGGGCTCTCTCTTGATGACACAAGTTACAAAGTTAAAGCCAATTACTACAAAGATATTCTCTTATCATTACCTCATTAAATGCTAGGAATGGAGTTACATTGTAAGCCTATAAATATGAAGGCAAATCACTCATTCCTCTCATCTTATCTTCTCATAGTCTAATGCTCTCAACACTATCTCATGGTGAGGTATCATGATCAACGACCTCCCAAATCTCTCATGATGAGACCTCACCTCTCAGGTCTCATCTCTCTCGAGCTCTCCTCATAATCGAGCTCCCATTTTGTATCACCACCACTACTATAATAAACTTCTTTCTCTCTCTCCGTGGATGTAGGTACAATTGCCGAACCACATATACAATGATGTCATGTCTTCTCTACTTTATTATTATTGTTCATATCATTTACACATCATCTTTCATCAAATGTATTGACCAACCTCACAAATATGGTGAATACATTTGGCGCCGACTACAGGGACTTGGGATTTTCTCAAGCGAATTCCACCCACCAACCCCACCATTACACCATTGTTTCATAAGTGGTGACTTCAAGAAATTCATCGAATTTGAAATGATAGCTCATAGTTGGGGGCTTGGAGCAAATTGTCTACACAATTACTAGGCTCGGCAGAAGCAAGATAAGTATCACTTTAATATTTTTTGGTCATTGAAATGAAGCAACGAGCTACCAAGGAGCGACCTTATCATCTACTGTTTATTTTACACAGTTTTACACATATATTTATATGGTGATATATTTTCATGAACATTTGATCAATCACATGATTACAAATATCAGTTTACATTCTCATTATATTGATATGTTTAATTATCAATTCAACATGTGGCCATGGTTCAGCAACTTATTTAAGATCCACTTTCCATGCCACATTAATTCTCATGGTTATTTACAGAAAACCATAGAATGGATTCAGTTACTGATTCACTTTTTTTACCTTGGTCATATGGTATTTCATGTCCAGGTCTCTAATCGTGACCTCACCAGGTCTACCCACGACCTCTCAGGTCTCGTCGCAACCTCACCTCATATTCAGGTCTCTAAGCCAACGACCTCTCAGGTCTCGACGCAAGCTCACTTCATGTCAGGTCCTTAAGCCAACGACCTCTCAGGCCTCGTCGCGACCTCACCAGGTCCCTAATCGCGGCCTCACCAGGTCCCCAATCACGACCTCATCAGGTCTTTAATTGCGACATCTCCAATACTCAGGTCTCGTCGCGACCTCACGTCATGTTCAGGTCTATAATTGGGACCTCACCAGGTCTATCAACGACCTCCTCAAATTACAGGTCTTTCAACGACCTCAAGAATATTTATGCCATACAGGGGGCTATTCTCATTTTATCTAATTTCTTTAACTTATTATTAACACAATTAGATATTAATGATATTTTTTGTAGCTCTCTCTATGTGCAGGTCACATGAACACGACCTCACTCCCCATGAGCTATTTTTGCACAAATGTGTCACATCGCTTTCACTGAACTCTTTACAAGTGAAATGTTTGATATCAAATATGGCCACCCTCATTGACTAGTGAGTCACTCGTATGCGGGACGACCTCAACCACAATTCTCTAGCCACATGCCTGGTCGAACACATTCACTCTCAAAGCAATGCAGACCCACAAAGGCGACATGCCTGAGAATTGTCAAACAAGTCTCCACGCTGCGACCATTCACTAGATCGGGTACCAAAAGGTTCCAAGTAACTCTCAAAACACTTGGTCAACCAATGCTCTTTCTCAAACGAGCACTCCAAAGTGCCACATCTATCAAAGTGTCCAATCACAAGGCGACAAAGATAGTACATACAAGTCATAAGGAAGACGTACAATTCCATGTAAGTCTTTTATTGAATTTTATAATGTTTCACATTCTAACATTATCAGGTCTATGCAATTCGAACACAAAAATGCGACCACCTTAAAGCATGACCGAGACCAACCACCCACGCATACAAGAGGACCCACTTCAGTACGACCTGCTTGCAGCCGTCCATCCCGTCTACATGCCTTCTGAACGAGCTACCAGGTCTCCCTGGAACTAACTAGCTCGTTGTACACAAAGTCATGATCGAGTTGCCATTACCACAAGGGACCTTCATCGCGTCCCGTAAATCTCAATGATCAAGCTCATCAAAATTTGGGGCGGATCGAATTCGTTAAGGAACCCCAGATTTTATTCATCTTGGGGGCTAGATCGGTTCATTTACTTCTTTTTAGCCCGAACCCCATTCGACCTAAAATGAGGGGGCTTATGTAGGATATATACAACATACATGTGGCACCATCTCTACCGTCCATCATGGTGCCATGTGTCAACATCTAATGGGTTTTTTCTTGATGACACAAGTTACAAAGTTAAAGCCAATTACTACAAAGATATTCTCTCATCATTACCTCATTAAATGTTAGGAATGGAGTTACATTGTAAGCCTATAAATATGAAGGCAAATCACTCATTCCTCTCATCTTATCTTCTCATAGTCTAATGCTCTCAATACTATCTCATGGTGAGGTCTCATGATCAACGACCTCCCCAATCTCTCATGATGAGACCTCACCTCTCAGGTCTCATCTCTCTCGAGCTCTCCTCATAATCGAGCTCCCATTTTGTATCACCACCACTACTATAATAAACGTTTTTCTCTCTCTCCGTGGATGTAGGCACAATTGCCGAACCACGTATACAATGGTGTCATGTCTTCTCTACTTTATTATTACTTATCATGTCATTACATATATTCATCTTTCATTAATGTATTGACCAACCTCACAAATATGGTGAATACATCTACAAAGTCGACATGTAACAGTTCAAACCAACTCATGGTTAAAAAAGTACTGGCATGATTCATGATCATTTGATTTCTTACGCATGCACTTTGTTTGGCCACAAAATATAATATAAGAACTCAGACATCCCCCTTTGGTATGGAAATATAAGTTTTAGCATGAGAAATTTAGTAGAACATGTTGAGATATTCGAGTAAACCTAAAATTAAATTTAGAAATGTTGAAACAAAGGTTTGGACCAATAAAACACAATTAATTTGTTCCGTTTACCAGTACACTTTTATTATTATAGTTGGGAATTTGTTGTTACAATGGCCCTGCTTGTTTGGGCTGCAAAAAAGGCAAATCTTTACCCATCTATAGTTAGAGTGGTCCCTCCCAAGTTTACTCTTTGATTTGAATGGACCCCCACCTATTTTAGCTTAAACCCTATTGGTCCCCCACTTAAACCTTGCATAAACATGAGATAATCATAAATGGTCCCCTACTAAGTTTATTAGAGAAAGGTGTAAAATTTTTGCACTTTTGAAATAGCACCAAACTTTTGCATAAATTTTGTTCATAAAACTAATTATCAAGAGTTTCAAGCATATTAAATTAGGCTAAATTTCATGCAAATTTTTGCGGGGTAACCAAGCAGGGCCAATAAGATGATAGAACTTTTAACTATTAACTAAAAAAATGTTTATTATTATTTATTTTTACTATTTTTTGTTTGAAATAAAATTTTATCGATAAACTCAAAGAATTACACAAAAGTGGACGCGCTACAAGCTGTATTTTTATTTCTTTTGATTGACAAGCATGTTTTTAAGGTCTGTAACCGAAAGATGCACCACCTGGGATTGAACCCCACACCTCTGGTATCAATGTATCATCACCCAGAGCCCCAGAGGCATTACCAACTGAGCTCAGCTGGCATCTGCACACATGTATTATTCCTAATGCTGAAGATAGTTAGATTGACTCTTAGCTCCTGCTGATCTTGTGATCGATTTGAGCTTAGTGCAAAAAATTGATTGTGATTAATGCAATCGTCCAAACTCCAAAGTGCAAATTAGACATGAAAATTGATTGTCAATATTTTCATGCTTTCAAATTCTCATGTTTTGATTCATCATGGCCATGAAGCGAGAGAAACGTAGAAAAGGCTGGAGTGCTGAACTGTTGGCCAAGGACAGTAGGCTGTAGCTGGACCCTTGGTTTGATCGAAAGCTCACTCGCCCAAGATTGGTCAAGATATAAAATCCAAATTCAAACTGATCAACAGAGCAACAAGGTACCAAAATATACATAAATTGATGCTTTGATATCAACTAAAATTTTGTGCAAATATAGTTTTTCATAGAAATCCCAGCAACGATGTATCAAATTGAATGTACATTTACGCAGAAACAATTTTTAAGCATATTGCTCGAGCAACTGGTGGCATGCAGGAACTTTTGACAAGTGCAATGCCATTTCTCCTGGCTTGATGTTACTTCTTTTTTTCCCCTTCCAATAAATTATATATTTGATTGATCAGCTCATAGAGGAAAATGGTCTATTATTTCTTTTTATTTCCACTCGGTGATGCTGTGCACCGCGGCTGGACCCTTGATTTGCTAGGCATTGTGGATTTCCTGAATGGACAGCATCAGTACTCACTCATTGTATCTAAAGAGCAGATGTGCTGTGGGGTTTTAGCATCATAAGGAGGTACCTACAAGTCTACAATACCATATCGATATGCATAGTCTAAATTGCTTCTAGCATCCTGTGCATATGACTGTGGTTCACTTGGATGCTGAATACCTAGAACCTGCTAGGTCAATCATGTAAGATCCATGAAAATTAAAATGGTTGCAAGTGTTGGCTGTATTCATGTTCATTTGATTAATTGTACATTCAATTTTAATGATCACAAACTCTATATATAATATAGACAATACCTTGCTTTCTATTTAAAACTTTCAGTTAAGAGATGGAAACTCTGTTTTGGGAGTGAGATTTCGTAGAACACTCAGAGATATATTGGAGTAAACATTATATTAAGTTAGATATCGAAGTAAACCTAAATTTTTTGGGTGGTAAAGCATAGCATTCATTTCTCTTTTTTATATTACATCCATGGCTCTGAGTGGAAGCTTTGATCACAACCCCTCTTTGATCATAACAACAACGAAAAATAATGAACCGAACACTACAGAGAAAGTTGAAAAAAGCCAAAGGCAAAGAAAACAAGTGTGAGACACTCAGACCTATAAAGATTATTTCTCTTTTTAAAAGCATTGGGTTCAGTGGGTAATTTCATTAGAAATAGGTTTCTTTGTTGCATTTCAATCTTTCCAACTCAAATTTACAATCCAATTCGTGTTCTGTTTTGAATTTTATCGAACAATTTTTTTATTATAAATTCTTACTCTTTAAAAAATAGTATCAGGTATTAGGGTTGTATGTATATAAGTTAAGGTTTAGATTGTAACAGGATACTCTAAATAATCAATCCAATGTAGCCGTTCATTGTCTCTGTTCTCTGGTTCGTTTATTATCATGGGAATAGAGATGGCTGTGGCTCATCTTGTGATCTGCTCCTGGAGCAATTTATAACAATTGTTAGATTTCAATCAATTTCTCTTAACAGTCATTATAATGCTCGAAGTTTTTTGGGTATCTAAGAAGTCAATGCACAAACTACCTGTGGAGCTAATGAAGGAAATTATGTTGAAGTCAATTTTTTATTCATTCATACAAAAAATGCTATTCTTTGATGATATATAAAATCTTTACCAATTTGGGTTATCACAGTTCAAGGCTTCAAGCTCTATTATATCTAGTGACAATACTCCTTGCCAATACTTTCAAACACAGGCGTGAATGAACACCAACTCAAAATCTCCTACTTTAATCTCACCAACTGAAACCCCAATAAGTAAATACATTGCCCCAGCCCCAACAACTTTAATCTCACCAACTGAAACCCCAATACTGTATGTAATACATTGCCCCAGTCCCAACCCAATGGCCAACCCATCCCAGTTGATTGCAAATGCGACGGCACGGGTCAGCTTCTAGTATGTAATAAGACATACATTAGAACTGTCTGCCACATCTGTGACATGATGCACATTCAATCTGAACTAATATATTGTTAGTCATACAGAGATCTGAAATTCAATAAAAAAGAAAATAGACATCTATCAAAACTAATTGTTAGTACCATTAGCGTTGTTTCACCAAACTTAACTTCTATTTAGATCTGCCCTTGCATTTTGATTTGTTATTTCTCTTATTTGTTCGGCCCCTCTCATTAGAATTCTTGACATATAGTCCTTCTACTTGAGAGTCTTCACCTGTGTTCTTATCATCTCCATATGAGAGATTATATCTTGAAAAATTCATCATACTTTAAAGTATCCTTGCCGAACATCAATGTGGTCATGAAGTGCTTGAAAGATGGAGGCAAATATCTGAGCAGGTATAGAGACTTATTTTCATCGTTATACTTCACATCCACCAGTAGCAAATTTGTGATACACTTATTGAACACGTTTAGATGTTCGATAAGATCACTACCTTCTTCCATCTGAAGATTCAAGAGTTCATATATCTTTCAAGAAAAGTTTATTGGATAAAGACTTACCCATATACAACTTATCGAGTTTTTCCCATTTTCCTTTGGCGCTAGTTTTCTCCATCACATTAAACATCACCTCGTCCGAGATATGTAGTTTGATGGAATTCATGGCTTTGAAATCTGCTTTGTTCCACTCGTTATCTGACATGTCCTTTGGTTTCTTGTCTTTCCCGTCAAGAACCACATGAAGATCTTGTTGGATCAAAACGTTTCTCATTTTTCTTTGCCATAGTGTAAAGTTATTTCTACTGTCAAACGGTTTAATCTCAACTTTTACACCGCCGCCAAAAGTAGTAACCAATGGTTTCTTACCGTCATTATTCGTAGGAACACCTGCAGTCTCCGTCATCTTTGACAAAACCTTAAATCCAACCTGGCTCTGGTACCACTTGTTGAACTATAGTAGTGATTAATTAAATCCCAACAACGTTAACAACCCGCAACCTAGATATTCGTTAGAACACCTTCTTTGCAATACATGATCTGTTTTGTCAATGAAGTCAAAAATTACCAACCAATAAACAATAGTATAAGAAGAATAAAACAATAAAGAACAATAATACCAATATATACGTGGTTCGCAATGACTACCTCCACGGGGAACAATGAGAAGATTTCACTATAAGAAAAGAAACACCGATTACAATAATCTCCCTAGTATCTTTCTCAAGATCTTAATCTCTCACCTTAATCCAATACACCCCTGGCTCCCAAAGTTCTCTCTCACTTACTCTTTCTATCCCCAGGTATAGAAGTATGTTTTCTGTCATCATGCGCATCTGTGATTAGTATGTTCGATTGTTTGCTGTCCACCACTCTTAAGTTCCGACCTCTTGATCTGCTTCTGTCATGAGAAAGAAATAACGTGCTTTCATTTATGCTTTTTCTGATTTATAAATGTTTTTGTTGAACTCAACTGCACATGTAGCATTATTGTTAAGAATTAAGATCAGAATGCAAATTGAGATATTAAACATCATCATCATCACGGTCTCATTTTAGTTCCATTATTTTTGCAAAAACATGATTGCCTCTAGGTGCCACTGGTGTATTGAAATTGACGTCTTTGTGAGATGTGGTATATATCTATCAGATTAAATAGACTAAAGAGGCTCTTTGCTACCAAAACAACAATTGCATCACCAACTTCATTGCGAATTTTCTAGATTTTATTGGATGGTCTTAATAGTGTTTCAATTAACATATGTAATATATATCTTATCAATTGTAACACCATTATTCTGACAACCCCATTAATTAGTGCCTATACGACATTCTCAACAGTGGGGCAAGACATTCTGCTATCGCTATTCATGACTTAAACCTTAGCAGAAATGTTGTTGGCCCTTTTTTTTTTTTTTTAGATTCTCATTGTTTCTTCCTATTGAGGTTAATAATTATATGGTTTAATATTGATAATCATTGCAATAGGCCCAGATCGTTTTGTTCGAGTGTTTTTATAATGCAACATTGCAGATTCGAAGATTGTTCTATTTCCATGTACTTTAGGCTTACAGTAGAGGATTCAGAAACTTTACAGTAAGCCATTAAGTGGAAAAAAGGGTAACAAAAACCCATTAATTCAAAACTTTACAGTAAGCCATTAAAAAGACTAAATAGTATGAAGAGAAAAGTCCGAAGATTTACCTTTAAAATAAAAAGGAGGGAGTATGAACCAAGCTTCAGGGATTAGTATAGGTAGTAGCAGTCTCCTACCACAATATGCGGTGGCCGGTGGCTTACATGACCATTATTTTTTACTGTTTCATTATAATATGTACCTTGGTGTAATGCCTGATGCAATTTCGTTCTATTTGTTTCAGATTGATGCAACCATTTGCGTTGATAAAGAAGTTGCCAACCATTTGCATTGCTAAAGTACTCCAACTGCTAAATGTTTGCAATTTATTTCTTGGGTTAAGACTTGGGTATTGGAAATGTATTGGTTGGACAGTAAATATTGTTAATACTTATTCTTTTGTTGAATATTATTCTTTTTATTGAATAAGATGTTAGGTAGCAAAATAATTGGCCTTTTATCCATGTGTCTTCATATTCCATTGTGCCATTTTTTTTCACCGGAGCAAAACTAGCAACTGAAGGAGGACCAGAGGCAACAAGCTCTAGATTCCTAGCACGATGGTTGAGTTCAGGTCACAAGGATGCTATTGTGGTGAAGCTGGAAGTCTACTGTGTTGCTGCTGATATTTCTAGGTTTCTTCTCTATTATTTTTGTTACCAACATCTCTATATGTATTTTTCTTTGTTAGGGGCCTGGAAACTCAGTTATAGAAAGAGGGCATGTCCTCTTGGAAATAATTGACGATGTAGTTTATGTACATATTAGACTGTGTGTGTTGGAATGTTTTGGAGCATAGCAAGGCCTATCAAAAATGGTTTGAAATTCTTACATTAATTGCAGCCTTATAAATTAGTGAAGGGTTAAAATTAACACATTTTTATTGGAACTGCATCTTGGCATATTGATAACAAAAAAAAAAAAAAAACAAAAAAAACTGCATGTTGGCATATAATTTCTGCTTTAAGGTGCTATAATATATTAACTTGCTATGCGGCCGCTTGACTACTTTAGTATTTCCTTATTTCCTATATTTTATTAGCACAAAAATAAAATAAAAATATCATGTATTTAGTCACAGATATGTTTCAACCTGTTGGACGGGCTAAAATGCTAGTGTATAGGTAAAACAAAAGGAGCAACAAGCATACATGTGTTGAGGAGACGTGATGTACATGAGGTAGAGAGAATATTAATGTACTGTAGAATTGATAATTTCAAAATTTCGTAACTTTCCACAAGCCTAGTTTTGATAAAAAGTGTATCCTTCAAACAACTTCAGACAAGTGCAATATAAGGCATCTATACACACCTACCAGATTTCTAGGTTATTAGGACTCCATGAAGACACTCATAAAGAGAGATAAAATTTAAAGGAATGATCTATAAAGTATAAACCCTAGAGAGATGATTTATATGAACCCTAAGTCTTAACTACTAAACCTTAAATGTGATTGCTTCTAACAAATTGGCCACTTATTCCAGAATGATCTTATTAAGAGGAACAGTTTTACAGAATGCTCTTTATGATCCTGGCTCATGATTCAATATTCACGTATGTAGTTATTGATCATTTGACCCTCAAAGTTTATGTTTTTATGTGAATGCAGCATATGAGTGTGAATTTTCATTCGGTACATGCTTGGAGACAACTGATCCAAGCAACTTGGTTCTTTACTTTTGTTGCGACCACTAGCTGTTCATCGACTTGAGGACTTGGTATATATATATTACGTGCAGTTGAGTTTATTGTTTTGACTTTTGAGAACTCTCTAACCGAAACCAAAGCAAAATCGTTTGTGTAGTCATATGTATATATAAACTTACATACTTTGGAAACAGTTGATATACGCCTAAGATGACTAATACTAATTATATATTCTATTAAACACTCCTGGAGCATAGCCATAAGTCTCACAACCGAGAAGAGAGTGCTTACATTGTCAGTCCAGAAGCATGAAATTTCATGTAATAGACTAGATTCCGTTGACCTGCTGGACCAGTAAGTGTTGAGCTCTTACAGTATTGAGGGTCGGGCGACTAAGGCCAGACATTTTGGTAAAAGAAGCCATGCACTAAATTATCCCCTAGAGGTGGATGGGGCTAAGGGGAGGATCATTCGAAGTTAGGTTTCTTTGCTCTTGGGATAGATGAATTCTTATAGATCCATCTCCCGTTTCATCATCCGGCTCAAGTAAGAATCACAGTAATTAAATAGTTCCAGATAAAATTGATATGTCATTCATATCAACACACATACGACCCTACGTAAGGAAATATTTGCCGAATTCAATTTTTAAGGATTGCAACTATCCATTGCCAAAATTCAGTTTTTACAACTACATGTAAGTTGTTTTTGGGTTAACTCGTGCTTCGCAATAGGTGTTTATACCCAAGATTTATAAAGTCATCCATCTCTCAGTAACAGTAATGTTGTTACCAACATTTTAGCCATAAGTCTGCATTGGACAAGCCCTTTATGATCAATACATTGGGACCATTGGCATCTTGCTTTTTATCATTTGATCATTCTAGCTTAAAATGACTTGAGAGCTGGTATATATTCTTTGCTTCAATCAGTATTAATCATCATCGATTATTATGAAATTGGTATTCTTTGCTTCAATTATATTGACATCTATCTTTGAAGAATCTGCTTTTCATCATTTGATCATTTCTAATTCATCACCAAAAGAAGAATTCTGTCATTTGCTTTTGACAGTGTTGTTGGATTCCTTGCATGTTCTTTGGCTATAAACTTATTATTGCTTTCATTTCCGCTTTATTATTTCGAATTTGATTCCAGACCACAAAAGGAAAAGTTGATAAACAACATGGTCCCATAGAGTGGAGCCATCACGGAAAGAATTGAATTACTTTGTTCCAACATATCTTCATCAACTGTAAAAGCATTGTGCGACATTTTAAGTAGAAAAACTCATTGTGATCTAAGAAGTTATCTAGGCTTGTTATTCAACTTGAAATATTTTTTCTCTAGCTTTTCATTTGCTTATTACAATGGCTGAAGCTTTGGTATCTCTTCTCTTGGAGCAACTGAGATCTTCACTTGTACAAGAGGTGAAGTTAATTGTGGGTGTTGAGAACGAAGTTGAAAGTCTCACTGATACACTTGCAATGATCCAAGCGGTGCTTAAGGATGCAGATGAGAAGCAAGTGAAGAATGGAGCAGTGAAGATTTGGTTGGAACAATTGAAAGATGTCTCCTACGATGCCGACGATGTGCTGGATGAGTGGATCACTAAAACTCTCCTTTCAAAAGTGCAGAAACCTGAGGTATGTGCACCAATTAAAGAAAATTTGTTTTCCATTCTCTTTAGCTTTATTTGTTGTTTCAAACCTGTTGTCGTACGCCATGAGATTGGTGTTAAGATAATGGAACTGAACAAAAGACTTGATGAGATTGCTAAAAAGAAAAACATGTACAATCTCACTGAAAATCGAAGTGAAAAGGAAAGCCGACTAATCACTAGCTCTGTTGTTGATGTTTCTGACATATATGGTCGTAATGTTGATAAGACAAAAATCATGAGCAAGTTATTGGGTGAGACTAGACATCATGACCCGAAAGTCCCAATCATCTCAATAGTCGGCACTGGAGGTTTTGGGAAAACAACTCTTGCGCAACTGATCCTAAAGGAAGAACAGGTGATTAAGCACTTTGAGAAGCAAATATGGGTTTGTGTATCCGACCCTTTTGATCATCAGAAGGTTGCAAAACAAATTATTGAACAAGCTACAGGCAAAGTCATCGATAATGTAGGGTGGGAAACTCTGCACAGGAGCTTATCTGAGTCTATCCAAGGAAAGCGGTTTATCCTTGTACTAGATGATGTTTGGTCACATAATGACGAGATTTGGAAGCAATTGAAGACTTCCCTCGATGGTGGTGCTATTGGAAGTCGAATCATAATCACCACACGGGATAAAACAATAGCAGATCGCATGGGCTCTACTTTTATACATTGGTTGGGGCAATTGTCAGTTGACGATTCTAGGTTAATGTTTAAACAGATAGCCTTCTGGAATAGGGAGGATGATCTTGAGATTTTTGAAGATATTGCAAACGATATCGCAGAAAGATGCAGAGGCGTTCCTCTTTCTATCAGGGTTTTTGCAAGTCTCATGAGGCTGAAGAAAACCATCCAAGACTGGCGAAATGTACAGGCAAGTAACATGTGGGATGTCCAAGTTCAGGAGGGAGGAGAAGCTTTTTTACCGTCAATATTATTCAGTTATCATGCCTTACCTGCAGAACTAAAGCCATGTCTTGTGTATTGTGCAATCTTCCCAAAAGATTCAATAATTGAAAAGAAGGAAATGGTAGAATTATGGATGGCACAAGGGTTTCTTGGTTCAGATGGGAAGAAGGATTTGGAGATTGAAGGTGGACATTATTTTGATGATTTGGCGATGCGCTCTTTTTTCCAAGACTTCAAAGAAGACTCCAAAGGTAACATTACTAGTTGCAAGATGCATGATCTTGTGCATGATTTTGTGCAGTTTCTTAGTAAAGGTGAAACTTGTATTTTAAATGAGGATGAAGAACTCGAAAATGTCAATATTCGTCATTTGACCACATTGGCTTTTGATAAGCCATCTATTTATGAGCTAAGGAAGTTACGCACACTGAGATCTTATCGAAACAAGATCACATGCCTTGGGTTGATGCATCAATTGACATGCCTTCGAGTATTGGATCTGCGTTGCAGTGACGTTAAAGAATTTCCAAGCGAGGTAGCAAGATTGTTACATCTAAGGTACTTGGATCTGTCTTATACAGGGTTAAAGGAACTGCCTGAAACCATATGCAATTTACTTAATTTGCAAACCTTGAAACTAGAGTCTTGTGATGAGCTAGTTAAACTCCCCAAAGAAATTGGAAAGTTGTGTAGTTTACGACATTTAATGATTAAAGGCACTGAAAGTCTAAAATATCTTCCACTAGGATTAGGGAAATTGAGTTGTCTTCGAACACTAAACAAATTCATTATAGGGGATGGGGATGGGATTGAAGGGGAAGGGTGTAATATCAGAGAATTGGGGCTTATTAACCATCTTGAAGGAATGTTATGGATAAGTAACTTGAGTCAAGTGGCGAATGCAAATGAGGCTGCACATGCAAAGCTAGAAAAGAAAAAAAACATCCAATCCTTGATTTTGTCTTTCGGAACAAGTGTAGAAGAAGAAGAAGAAATTCTTGAAGGTCTCGTACCGCATACAAATTTGGAAGAATTGAAAGTAGAGGGTTATAAAGGGTCCAAATTGCCAGATTGGATATCATTGTTATCCAATTTGATCAAGTTAAAATTAGAAGGTCTCACATCATTATTACAATTGCCTGCTTTAGGGAAGTTACCTTTTCTTGAAATTCTTGAATTGAACAATTTGTGGTCGGTGAAACACATTGGTGAAGAATTTTATGGGCTTAGTAGTTGTGGTGGTGGTGGAGGAAGAGATTCAGTGCAACAACAAATTGTTTTTCCAAAATTGAAGAAGCTGAAATTTATAACTTTGTTTGATTGGGAGGAGTTTGATTTGCCATACCAAAATGATACTAATAAGATAGACTTCTTTCCAAACCTCGTTGAATTAACAATTTTTGGCTGTGGATTGCAAGAATTACCACCAGGTCTTGGAATGCTAAAGTCTCTAGAGTCCCTTAAATTGAGTTACTTGCCGAGATTGAAAAGCTTATTGAGCAAGGAGATTTTGGGAATTCTGAGTACTAATAATAGAAAGGGAGATAATGTGGAAAAGGAGGAGGAGGAGGACAATGGAGAATTCGTCAAACCACCAGTTGTTTTATTCCCTGCTTTAATGTTTCTTCGATTGGAATGCATTTGGGAATGGGAAGAGGAAACGATTCCAGAGTTAAAGGTGGACTCGACTTCGACTGTATGTATTACCATCATGCCCCGTCTCAGTGAATTGGTGATCTTTGGCTGCCGAAAGCTGAAGGTTATTCCTTTCTACATGTTCTCTCCGGCATTAAAGGATTTAGAAATAAACGATTGCCCACAATTGAAACGATTGCCATCATGCCTTCCTCCCCTTTTCGAGAAGTTGACATTAAGTTTTGATGTGGGTGTTCTTTCAAGCTCATTGTTGCCCCTTCTCCATAACAACAACAACTACCCAAATATCAACTATTTTGAAATTTCTAATTCTTCACAATCGTCCCTCGTCCAAGGCTTTAACCTGTTTACATCAATTCGACAACTGGAATTTCGGGATTGCGAATTCCTCGATTTTATGCCAGATGATTTGAAACATCTCACTAAGCTTCAAACACTGAAGATCAATTATTGTCCTATTTTGGCTCAACGTTTCAAACAAACAGGAGAAATCTCTTACAAGATCGAAGTTTGTCCAAAAATAGGTACATTCTTTCACAAACCACTTCCTTTCTCTTGGATTTCCATTTATTTTCTTGAAGAACTTGTATTGGATGTTTGTCTGCACTTCTATTGCTACTGTTATTAACTAACCCCAATCTATTCTATCATGCAGAGGAGGGTTCCCAGCCAGAGGACAATGTGCATATTAGAATTTACTGTGATAATTGTCAGGTAACATCCTAATTTCATGTTTGGGTGATATTTCTTTTTCAAGCTTGTTCTGTAATACAAGTAAACTTCCAAAGACTTCAATTCCTACAAATTAAAGCTGACAATGGTCCTTTCTGATTTACAAATTGAAGACTCCTATGGATCTTGTATTCTTGTTTCTCTGGTTTATATTTTTTTGGGTTGCTAATCAAGGATTACTAGTCTTAAAGCACTTTAATGATGATGATATTTCTAATCTTAAAGCATTTTTAATGATGATAATTCTTATTCTACCTTGTTCCGATGGACAATTATGTTCTGCCAATGGAAGCAAGTATTAATTATTTACGCATAATGATTTAATTTCTATACTTGTAGGACAATGCCGTACATTCGTTTTTATAAAGGGGTTAAATTTTCGAAATTGACAACAACGTTTGTGAAATTTTTTAATTAAAACAATGTATTTCAAATATAACAAGAACGTTTCATATCATATCAATTCATGACAACTAAGTTTAACACCCACATCAAATGAGTCACTAAAAAATACGTCGAAGCTAAACTTGGTTCTCAGGATTTGATACGATAGCAAACGTTGGTGTTATAATTGAAATACATTGTCATAATTGAATTTTTTTGTAAACGTTGTAGTCAATTTCGATAGTTTGACCTTTATTCTTGAGTCATGTTCTTACCACCTTAATAAATCTCTGCAGATGAAACCAATAGTTGGGAAGCGATACAAATGCAAAGACTGTTATGATAAAGGTGTTGTTGGAGGCGGAGGTTTTGATTTATGCGAGGAGTGTTATAATACTCCCGCCAACCATACAGATCTTGTCAATCAGCATCAGAGAAAGGCCCATACATTTGAGCTTATTGTAAACCGTGGTGACAGTCCAGTTCCCATGCATCCTGATGATACTTCAGAGGACGCCAAAGGTGTTCTTGTGGTTGCAAAATCAGCTGAAATTGAAGAGCAAAACAAAGTATAAGTTTGAGCTAGTTAATAAGTACATACAGGAGTGGTCAAGCATATTGAGGTCAGTACTAATCACTCTTATTTAAGTTCTTTCCCAGTGGTTTCTTATGAAGCAATAGGGGAACTAGAGATCCAGGGTATTCTTTCGCATAATTTCCCATAATTTCTCTGGCGTACTTGTGAATCTTTTATTTTTCTTATCAATGAAAGTAGCTTTTTCATTAGCTCTATGACTCTTTCATTGTCACCATTTGATATTCCACCATTTATTACAGGATTCTCGGGATGATAAGAGAACTAATAAGGAAGGCAAGAGCCTTGACTGACGGTTTGGGGTTGATGTTATTCTGGAAGTTCCTGATCAAGAAAGGGTTAATTCTCAGGTTATCTGGGGTGACTACTAAAAACAACTAGTACTTAAAGCTCACCAAGCTGGTGTCAAGGTTGTTCACCAAGTGAGTGCACTTTGTACTCTCAAACACGAATAATATGCTGGAAATCTTACATGATCTAGAGATATCCAACTACCAGGCACCTTGCAGGCTTGCACCTCATTCACTCTGTTGTATTACATGGAGGGTTGGAACATTTGAAGTAGCTGGGAATGTTATTACTCATCAATAATGCTGGTGTAGATCACTATCCATGGACTAAAAGCAGAGGAGGTATGTCATTCGTCAAATTTTTTTTTTTTTTTAAAAGAAAAAAAGAT